>BQNB010073012.1:0-32246 GCA_026074375.1 Tanacetum coccineum
ATATGTTTCATATGAGACTGAGAAAGCTCTTAGAAAAAATCTAAAGTATAACTGGGAAACTGCTAAGTATGGTAAGATCAACTATATTGGAGATATTAGCTACCTCAAATTTTTTAAAACAAAATTCCCAGCTATAGTTTATGATGACGCATTAAGGTTAGATTTCTCATCTGAACCCATATTAAGTTCTCAGTATGTCGATGAAGTTAATCGGAAAAATTAAACATCATTGTCCGAATATGATGATGAGAAATACAATGTTATATCCAAAAAAAGCTTTAAAAAATGATTTTCTAAAATATAAAATTTCGACATCTTGAGTATTGATACAGATCTATTTTCTTATGATATATTTTCTGTCAATGATTTAAAATTGGATAAGGACAATGATGAAGATAAAATAGGTATCAAGCAGTCTTCGAGGGATATATTTATCGAACCATTACGTAATATAATAAATATCAATGTTGGTACCTATGCACAAGGGTCAAATAAACTGTGAAAAACAAGTCATGATACAATCAGTAAATTTTTCACAATTGAAACTTTTATTAAAGAATTAAGTTGATTTGGAAATATTATAACGAGGGTAGGCTAATGAATTTTGTTAAAAATCTATATGTGCCATTTAGCATCCTCTTCGACGCCAAGTTAGTCTATAAGGATAAAGGGTATATACGTGTTATTCAATTATGCGAATTGGTGTCGCGGAGGCCAAGGGAGCAGAGACACGAGATGGACTAAAGCTGAAGGGAGTCTAACTTAAACACTCTTTAATAAACAAAAGTGCTTGCCGGGAGAGAACCCGAAATGTTATTTCAATTTTTGTTTCAAGTCTCTCTGCCCAGTACGTTGATACGGCGTATCCAACCTAATGAATACGGCGTATTAAATACCCTGGACACATTATCTTTTTATTTTCAGTACTTTTAAAACTTTATTGTCAGACTTGTCAATACGACGTATTCAGAATTCTGAATGCGGCGTATTTGACCTCTGACCCGTATTGGTTATTTTTCTTACAGGTTTCAATACGGCGTATCCACCACCATGGATACGGCGTATCGACTGTCCTGTACAGTTATCGTTTTTATTTTCTTATTCTAACCGACGTTTATTTGGAGATACAATTGCTGTGATTTTCTTTATGTTAAAACAGAGAAGTACTAAACAAGAATGAAGAAAGTGGTGGTATGCATATAATCTGGAATCTTATGTGTGTTGTTCATGCTAGGATTCAGACCCTTTTCACAACACAACACACATAGTTGCTCATAAACTCATCAAGGAGGATCATACCGAGCAAATCTCAGGGGAGTTTTCGTTCTAATTCTTTTTATTTTCTGTGTTTCATGTTAAATTTATACAACGTGGGCGTTGTATATCTCAAGTGGGGGAGGATAATTAGAACGCTACTTGTCCTTATTTTCACAAGAATATGCCTAATTTATGCTTAAATTAAAAAAAATTAGCATGTTTTTGTTGATTATTAGTTGCATAACCCGCACACATAACCCTTATTTCCATATTGTGAGGATTAAGCCTATTTCGTTTCCCCTATTTTACTAAAATTCCACAAATATATGAGTATGCCGGTGATTGTAGTAAACTTTAGAACTTGGCTTGGTATACTATTCGAGACCACCATAATGAGTATTATTGTTATAATTGGAGTGACTTGTCTAGATTGGTAAATTTCTAGGATTAAACCAAATGGCCTATGTCGTTTACAAATATTATGTGATATTAACTAACTACACTGGTTAGTTAACCCCCGTATAAAACCCTTTTGTTACTCTTATTTTTAGAGTAAGATACCCCTAGAAAAACCTTCTGAGCCATTCCTTTCGTTTCTTACACCACTAAAATATGTTTCGTTACACCTTTACACCTTAGCCTACCCTGTAGATTAAAGTCCGTGGTTGGTTGCTAGTTGCTTTTGTGTAAAAGTATGTACTTCCTGTGTTCGTGTGCGTATTTCTTATCTTTGGTTAGGTCGGGAATTGCACATTGCAATGGGAATGTGAAAGTAGTTTCTTTTATTTTTCGTGTGTTTACTACTTTCACTATTATTTTTATTTTTGAGTCATGAGCATTATGGAACTATTATCCAGATTTATTATGATCGTGAAGTGGTGAAATTTTACACCTTTATTCGTTTTCAAGTTGATTTGTTTAAAAAAATCAAAAAAATACAAAAATACAAAAAAATGTAAGAGAGAAAAAATGGAGAGGATTGTGAGATAATCGGTTCGTCTAAACTTAACCAATTTTATTTTTTATGAGATAATCGATTATTCGTTGGTACATGACACGCCAATTCTGTCAAATATAAAACACATCCGCATTAAGCATCCTCTTTTGTCTGGTTTATAATTCTATCTTAGGATTTAAGTAATATGTTCCTTAATAAAACCTAGCTCATCCGAGATGGACTTAACTCACTTACTATTTAACGGTAATTTATATTCTAGTAGTAACTTGTACATGTCCCTAACCAATGGAATCAGAATTCATTTGTTGATCCTAGGGTCACCTACTAGTCCAACTTGTTTAATAAACCATTGGCAAGGATAGGTCATTTATTTGTGATCCTATGATTCTAGATATATAAATCGTTATATGGAGAGCTATCCTAGTTAATCTAGCTTAACTTGGTCCATCTTACTAGATGCGGTTGAATTAGTAGGTCGCATACAAAAGAACGTAAATAAGTATAAATTGATAAACATAATCAACAACCAATGATAAATTAAGACAATCGAGATAAACAATGTAACAATATGTATTTTAGGTCATTGTACGACATTATTTAATTTACTATTTATTTTTAGTCTCGTACGCGTTTGCTTTTAATTTTAATCGTTAAGTTAAATCGCGTAAGCTAAAAATTATCATTCAACGTAAACGGGCATCAAACAATTAAATGTTTATGTTAGCCTCAAAATATTGAGTCGAACAATGGAAGTTCGTTCATAATTATATTAGGTCTCGGTCACTAAATTAATATACGTTGTATTAGGCTAGACGGGTAAACGGGCTCTTATTTGTAATCTAATCGGTCACGTGTATCGGGCGAAAGCTCAAGTAAACCCGAGCCCGGCCCGTAGAATTACTGAAGGCATGCAAGCCTTTTAGTCTTCACTATAAATACCCCTCTCCAAGGAAGGAGAGGGTGTTGGTTCATTTGTAAACATTGTTTTTGCAAGTAATTCAACCATTTTTCTCTCTCTAGTTTCTCTCTCTAAACTTCTTCTAATTTCCTTCTTTTTTCTTCTTGAATTCGAGCTACAAGTAATGAAGTAAAGGGATTAAGGGTTACCAACAATTTATGTCAAGCAAGTGTTAGATAATTATTTAGAGGATAATTATTAACTTTACACATTTTATTTTTATTGGTTACGTAAATTGTTTACGTTTCACGATAAAATACGTTTAGGCATTCCCGGAAACCACCAAAACTTATCTACGCTTCAATAAATACCCATTATTATACTCAATACTCAAAGTTTTTAAAACTTCACCCATATTAACATTGTTGGTCAAATTGTACATAAAATAAAACAACTAGAGCATACCATTTACAAGTATTACATCTACACTTAATCTTTACACATTTAAACTTCAAGTATAGCTAGATATCTATACAAGATATCAAAATCACCAACTAGCACCTCCCCCCCCAAAAAAAAATTTGGTTGAAAGATTATCCTAAGGGGACAATGAGCACATAAATGACCAACTAGGACTTGTACAAATACAACTCATTAAACCTTGAAGTACCCTGACTAGTTTTTGACCAAATATCTTCCTTAAAACCCTCATCTTGTCCTAAGACTTTCTATAAGCAACTTGGACTAGTCTTTGTGATATATATACATGCCTAACTAGAAGAGAGCACACATACACTAATTTTCTTAAGTGAAAACAACACAAACACTCTCTCTTTGTCTCTCCTAGCCAACGGCTACAAACAAACCCCCTAAATAATCCATACAAAATTTATTTAACAAGTATACAAGGGTTCAAACAACATATCTAAGATATAACAATAAGGTTTGAAGGTTTAGTTAAGCATTTACAAGGGTTAATCTAGAAAGGTTTTGGATTAGGGTTTCATTGGATTTAGGGTTTTCTAAGTAATGGAAGATTGGGTTTAATATCTAAACTAGGGTTTAGATCTTGTTTTTCATCATCCTACTTTATACTAAGGTTATCTAAAACCCTTAAACTCTTTACATTTGTGATTTCATATGTATATTATGTTTATATAGTGAATCACCATCTAGGAATATTATTAACATGTAAAATGGATTTTTACATTTGTTCATGGTTTGATAAACTTTGTCATATGTTATATAGATGTTAAATACATGTTGTAATGGAAGTATAAGTATTATACAAGTGTTGGTTTATCTATAAAAAGTTATATATAAAACAAGTTACTTATAATTTATAAGTACACAAACGACAGAAATACAAGGACTTGTTATCATGGACAATACTTGGACAATTTATGGACTAAAGGACCTAAAGTACATGGGACTTGTAGTATAAGTGTTGTAGAGGACTTGTAACAAAGTTACTAAATTAAAAACTTATAAAAACAAGTTTTAAACACATTTTAACAAAAACATCAAAAGTTTTTGTTTTAATTCAAAAAATAACATATTTATTTTATATTTTTATAAAATACTACACGTCCATGAACGATCCGTAGTCATGTAGAGAATCTTCAAAAATCCGAGCTATAACGAAGAAAGATTACGCCATTTACAAGTTAACATAAAATAAAAGCTTAATAAAAAACAATTTTATAAAAACTTATTTTTTTTCCAATTCTGGATAAAATTATATAATTATTTTTCATAAAATAACATATTTTTAGGATTCCAAACATTAAGAATCAAATTATTCGATCAATATAACGAAGGATTTTACCGGATTTTTCATGTTTACGATAATAGAATACTTTTACAAAATAATTTTATTATAAAAAACAAATACTGTCATTCTCATATATTTTTTTTGGAAAATATTTTAGTTAGATAGAACTTTTAATAACAAATACGTGCTCGAAAGAATCGCTAAAATCGGAGTTAAAACGAATAAGATACGACTTTTACGAGTTTACGATAATTAAATTTATTTTATAAATTTATAAAAGTGCATGAACAGTAAAAAAGTATTGTTCATTCAAAGTGAAAATACAAAATGTAATATTTTGATTACTCTTCTTAATACGAAAGCGTGGACATAAGAAACGTACGAAACGGACTTAAAACGAGAAAGTTATGACATTTTTACTAAGGAAATATTTATAAACCTTTTAACTTTATAAATATTATTTCACTAATACAAATAGATGGTGAATGTAGCTATATAGAATTATTGATAAACTTTGTCACATGTTATATTAATGTTAAGATCATGTTATAATGGAAGTATGAGATTTATACAAGTATGGTTTGGTTATAAAAAGTATATGTGAACTAGTTACTTTAAAAGTTACTTATTAAAGATTATGAACAAATAAGTATGTAGACTTGTTGATCTTGTGATCCTTAGACTTATTCTTGGACTTATATATTATAGGACTATAAATATACACAAGGTTGTGTATTGATCACATTAGCTGACTTGTAATATTTCACTTATGCCAAAAAGTGTGTAAAAATAAGTTAAAACAATTTTTATGCAAGAACTCCAAACTTTCTGTTTTAATTCAAAATATAAAGTGTTTATTTTATATTTTTACAAAATACTACATCTCATGAGGATTCCAAATATGTAAGGAACTCAAAAATCCAATTTATAACGAAGAAGTTACATAATTTACGAGTTTTCAATAAAATATGTTTTTATAAAAATAGTTTTATAAAAACTCTACAACTTTCAAATCTTATAAAAATAATTTATTATTTTTCACAGAAGGTATTCATTTTTAGGATTTCAAAACCTTAAGAATCATAATTTTTTGATCAATAACGAAGGAGTTATAGATTTTTTATGTTTACGATAATTAAAGTTTATAAAAATAATTTTATAAACTATAAACAGTAAAAATCACTATTCATATCAAATACATTTTATAAAATACATTAGTTAGATAAAACTTTTATTTACGAAGACGTGCTCGAAAGAATCACTAAAATCGAAGCTAAAATGAATAAGATAAGACTTTTACGAGGTTTACGCTAATTAAATTTATAAAAATAAATATATAAAAGTGCATGAACAGTAAAAAGTATTGTTCACCAAAGGGTTGAAAATATGAAAATGTAATATTTTGATACATTGTATTAATACGAAAGCGTGGACGTAAAGAACGTAAGAAATAGATTTAAAACGATAAAGTTACACCATTTTTACTAAAGTAATATTTATAAACATTTTAACTTTATAAATACGATTTCACAAATAAAATTAGATAGTGATGTAGCTATATACAATTATATATGGTCTTAGTTATTCATAGTACTTAGTACTCATACGACCTATAATTAATTAGGTTGCATTCAGGCGTATTCGTGACGCATTTTCAGTTTGTGATTTACATTGTCGATTTACTCACTCAAGGTGAGTTCATAGCCCCACGTTTTACATTTATAATGATTTACATGTTTTGGGGTGAGAAAAATATGCATGTTTTACAATTGGATGCAAGTGGACATTTCATATTACGATTACGTATTTGACTAAGTAGCGATAACCCTCTGAGCCCATTATCTTGAACTGTCAATTACTTATTGTGAGCGCGAATGTTATAAATAGATCTATTTGGGATTGACATCCCTGTTTGGGTGGGTCATGCTCACTGTGCCGGTATGCCGGACAACGAACGTATACCATGTCGGATTTAGGATGTTACGGGTTAGAACATCATCACGGGCAATGTTGGCAATTTATATTGCAATTCATATATGTAGAGCTTCAGTTTCATGAGCTTAGGGGAACGCAATTACATTTTATGATGTTTGCATCTGTTGCATTATCATGGGGAAATCTTGCGGTCCTACATTATACATTTTACAAACCTATGAATTCACCAACATTATTGTTGACGTTTAAAAGCATGTTTTCTCAGGGGATCAAAGAGGTACAAGACAAGGGATACATTGATGGTCGTTATTTTAGAAGTTATATGCATTAAAGATTTGGTTGCATTACATTTTGGGGAAATATTTGTCATGGACTAGAATCTTTGTAATTTGAACAACGAACAAGTGAAGCCTCAGGCTTTTGTAACAAACAATTTGTTAAATCCAATATATCAGTTTTAAACGACTTTTAATTGGTTGTTCTTATATATATCTTGTGCTATTGATCTATGAAGTAACACTCTCAATCCATATTCCGCTGCGATCCAATTTGGAGATGTTACAGATTGGTATCAAGAGCCAAGGTTATAGAGAACCAAGTCAAATGTTTTTGCTGGACTATAACTGTTTTCAAACATTGCATTCATATAAAGGGATTTTCATGAGGCATACATACACTAGTTGTTGCATTAGTTGGTTAGACTAGATGCATTCATGATTGATATACATGTTATAAAATACTATGTATATTACAATAAGAGTCTTATATTAATACTTATATAAGCTACTTTTGATTTTCAGATTTTGTTATGTCGGATTCAGAGGATTCCACGGTTACTTACATGGAGGCATCTAGTCCGTTCAAGGATTTGTCAGACATAGGATCTCCAAGAGTCGATGGACTGCCCATGATGCTAGAGGACCCTTATGTGGAGGCCGCTCTTTAGGCCCCACCATCTCCTGATTATGTGCCCGGTCCTGAGCACCCACCTTCACTTGTCTATGTATCATATGTACCAAAGCCGGTATACCCAGAGTTTATGCCACCAGAGGATGATGTGCTTCCAGCTGAGGAGCAACCACTGCCTGCTGCTGTCTCACCTACTACTAATTTACCAGGTTATATTACTGAGTCCGATTCCGAGGAGGATCCAGAGGAGGATGATGAGGATCCTGAGGAGGATCCAACTGATTACCCCACTAACAGAGATGATGATGAGGAGGAGCCCTCCGAAGACGATGCTGATAACAAGGAGGAGGACGAGGACGAGGATGAGGAGGAGGAGCACCTAGCTCTGGCAGACTCTGTCCCACCACCCACATGTCGTACCACTGCCACGATGTCTATCCGGGATAAGACACCTATTCTATTCCCACCTATGACAGAGGTTGACAGATTTCTTGCCATATCAACTCCGCTACCATCACCACTTACATCATACTCATCACCACCCACCACTACCAGTATCATCACCATTACCTGTATCATCTCCACCACTACCTGCTAGTCCTACTTATCCTTTGGGATATAGAGCTGCTATGATCCAGTTAAGAGCCGAGTAACCGTCTACTCCCCATCCACTACCACTACCATCACCTATTGTACTTCCACATACCAGGGCATTTGTGGCCATGATGAGAGCTGCTGCACTATCCACCTACATCTTAGCATCTCAATCAGAGACACCACCATCAGGGACACCACCACTTTTACCTATACCATTACCTACTCCATCACCACCTTTGCTTCTTCCATCTACTATCTGTAGAGCAAGTGTTTTTGAGGTTACATTACTGCCTTGGAAGAGGTTGTGTATTGCTCTAGGTCAAAGATTTGAGGTCAGTAAGAGTTCATCTGCTCCCACTGCTAGACCTACTGGAGGCTTTAAAGTAGACTATGGACTTGTTGGCACTTTGGATGATGAGATTAGGCGATACCCTGAGAGAGAGGTAGGTTATGAGATTACAGATACTTAGGATAAGATGGTTGAGGACATGCATGGGACACCAATAGCGACTGATGTGGCAGGACTGAGTCAGCGGATGACAGATTTTATCATGACTGTTAGGTAGGATACTGACGAGATTTATGGGAGACTTGATGATGCACAAGATGATAGGTCATTAATGAGTGGTCAGCTCAACATGCTGCGTAGACATAGACGCGCCCATGCTTGCACTGTGAGACTTATGGAGAGTGAGGCCAGACTTTCTCGTGAGGCTTAGGTACAGTCGATGGATGCTAGTGATACCGCGCGTTCTGAGGTGAGAGCACTGTGGACTACTGTATTAGCACAACAGACCGAGATCGGGGATTGCGGGCAGCATACCGTAAGAGACAAACACAGCTCACAGAGGCACTGACACTACTAAGGACACTGTAGACGCAAATGGTAGTGCTACAGAGTTAGCAGACACCTGCTAGGATGCCAACATGTCCTGAGATACCGGAGGAGGCCGGTAGTAGTTCGTAGATTTGGTTATGTTGTAGCTTTGTTGTATAGCCTACTAAGTATTACGGGGTAACTCCCGGCTAGTAAGGCTCTAGGTTTTATCTTCATTTTATAACCTAATGGTAGTGATCATTTTGTAACCGAATCGGTCATGTATGTTTCCAGATTATATATGGAAGGGGTATTATGTCATGTTTGTAATCGAATTTATTATAAATGAATGTTGATTTAGCTACACCTTTTTAAATTTCAATTCAGTTGTATATTTTTCTGTGTGATGTGATCTCACTTTATTTATTATGTTGAAATCTAACGGGTATTATATTTTCTTATGATTGAAGAAAATGGTACCAAAAAGAACCACCAGATCAACACCAGCCACAACAACCACCCCTACTACTTATGTGACTAATGAGCAACTTAAGAGATTAATTGCCCAAGGAGTTGCTGACGTATTGGCAGAACGTGAGGCTACTAGAAGCGGAAATAGCGAAGAAAGCCATGCTTCAGGAATGGGTGGAAGGAGACAAGCTCCTCATGCTCGTGAGTGCACTTAACCAGACTTCATGAAATGCAAACCCCTATAATTTAAGGGTACTGAAGGAGTTGTTGAGTTGACTCAGTGGTTTGAAAGAATGGAAACTATGTTTCGTATAAGCAACTGCACTGTGGAAAACCAAATCAAATTTGCCACTTGTACTCTTCTTGGAAGTGCTCTAACGTGGTGGAACTTCCACGTTAAGACTGTTGGTCATGATGTTGCTTATGAAATGACTTGGACAAACCTGAAAAAGAAGATGACCAACAAGTACTGCCTAAGGGGCGAGGTTAAGAAACTTGAGAGTGAGATGTGGAATTTGAAGGTTAAAGGTACCTACATGGTAGGCTATAACCAACGATTTCGGGAACTTGTATTGATGTGTGCTAGGATGTTTCCTAAAGAGTCGGACAAGATTGAGAAATATGTTGGTGGTTTGCCCGACATGATTCACGGAAGTGTAATGGCATCTAAGCCAAAAACCATGCAGGATGCAATTAAATTTGCAACTGAGTTGATGGACAAGAAGATCTGTACTTTTGCTAAACAACAGAGTGAAAACAAAACAAGGCAAGATGATAACCAACAACAACAACATAACAAGAGGTAGAACACTGGCAGGGCTTATGCTGCAGGGTCTGGTGAGAAGAAACCTTACAGAGGATCTAAACCTCTGTGCTCAAAATGCAACTATCACCATGATGGTTAGTGAGCTCCCAAATGCCACAAGTGCAACAGAGTTGGCCATCTGGACTGTGACTGTAAGATCACTGCAAATGCCAACACTGTTAACAACCAAAGGGGGCATTGGGGCATGTTAGAAACCTACATGCTTTGAATGCGGAGCCCAGGGACATTTCAAGAGGGAGTGTCCAAAGCTAAAAAACAACTACCGTAGTAACCAAGGTGGAAATGGTAATGCTTCAGCGAAAGTGTATGCGGTAGGCCATGCAGGGACAAACCCAGACTCAAATGTCATTACGGGTACGTTTCTTCTAAACAACCGCTATGCTTCTATCTTATTTGATACTGGTGCCGATAGGAGTTTTATGTCTACTGCATTTAGCTCCCAAATTGATATCACACCATCTACCTTAGATCATTATTATGATGTTAAACTAGCTGAAGGGAGAATAATTAGGTTAAATGCTATCATTCAGGGATGTACATTAAACTTCTTAAATCACCCATTCAACATAGACTTAATGCCTGTAGAACTTGATAGTTTCGACGTCATAATTGGTATGGATTGGTTGGCAAAGTACCAAGCTGTCATTGTTTGTGCCGAGAAAATCTTTCGTATTCCTTGGGGAAATGAAACCTTAATTGTTCATGGTGACGGAAGAGACCGGGGAAATGAGACTCGTTTGAACATCATCTCGTGCACTAAAACGCAAAAATATTTGCTGAAAGGATGTCCTGTCTTTTTGGCACATGTTACTACAAAGGAGACTAAAGACAAGTCGAAGAAGAAGCGACTTGAGGACGTACCGATCGTTCGAGATTTTCCTAAAGTATTTCCTGAGGACTTGCCAGGTCTTCCACCGACTCGACAAGTGGAATTCCAAATCGATACCTGATGCTGCACCTGTAGCACGGGCACCTTATCGATTGGCCCCATCCGAAATGAAGGAATTGTCGGACCAACTCTAAGAACTTTCTGACAAGGGCTTCATAAGACCCAGTTCCTCACCTTGGGGAGCTCCGGTCTTGTTTGTCAAGAAGAAAGATGGATCATTTCGAATGTACATCGACTACAGAGAACTTAACAAGCTAACGGTGAAAAATCGTTATCCACTCCCAAGGATTGACGATTTATTTGACCAACTACAAGGATCCAGTGTTTAATCTAAGATAGACTTGCGATCAGGTTATCACCAGCTTCATGTACGTAAAGAAGATATTCCAAAGACGGCATTCAGAACTCGATATGGTCATTACTAGTTCTAAGTTATGCCATTTGGCTTGACGAACGCACCGGCGGTATTTATGGATCTCATGAACCGCGTGTGCCAGCCATTTTTGGATAAGTTTGTGATTGTCTTTATTGACGATATCCTCATCTACTCCAAGAACGAGAAGGAACACGAAGAACATCTTAAGGCAATTCTAGAATTGCTTAAGAAAGAGGAGTTGTATGCTAAATTCTCTAAATGCGAATTTTGGATTCCCAAGGTACAATTTCTCGGCCACATGATTGATAGTCAAGGCATTTACGTGTATCCCACCAAGATTAAATCAATAAAAGATTGGGCATCTCCATAAAAGGTTGGGCATCTCCTAAAACACCAACGGAGATTCAATAATTTTTAGGTCTTGCTGGGTATTATCGAAGATTCATTAAAGGATTTTCAAAGATCGCCAAGTCATTGACCAAGCTTACTCAGAAAGGAGTTAAGTTTGATTGGGGTGACAAGGCAAAAGCAGCGTTTCAATTGATTAAGTAGAAGTTTTGTAGTGCACCAATTCTTGCTTTACCTGAAGGAAGCGGAGATTTTATCGTATACTACGATGCTTCGATCAAAGGTTTGGGCGATGTGTTGATGCAAAGAGAGAAGGTGATTGCTTATGCATCAGGCCAATTGAAAATTCATGAGAAGAACTATACGACTCATGATTCGAAACTTGGAGCAGTAGTGGTTGCTTTAAAAATCTGGAGACACTATCTGTATGGAACCAAGTGTATGGTGTTCACAAATCATAAGAGTTTACAACACATTCTTGATCAAAAGGAGCTGAAGATGAGACAACGTCGCTGGTTAGAGTTGCTCGGCGATTATGATTGTGAAATACGTTACCACCCGGGGAAAGCAAACGTAGTGGCCGATGCCTTAAGCCGTAAAGAACGGAATAATCCATTACGGGTTCGAGCCTTAGTCATGACTATTGGTTTGAATCTCCCCAAAAAAATTCTGGAAGCTTAAATAGAGGCATAGAAACCAGAGAACATCAAGAATGAAGACGTAATAGGTATGATCAGGAAGGATATACCAAAGGAGAAGTTGGAACCCCATGCGGATAGAACTCTATGTTTAAATGGCAGGAGTTGGTTACCCTGTTATGGCGATTTGAGGACTATGATCACACACGAGTCCCACAAGTCAAAATACTCTATCCATCCGGGTTCTCACAAGATGTATCAGGACATGAAGAAGCTATATTGGTGGCCTAATATGAAGGCCGACATCGCCACCTATGTTAGCAAATTTTTGACATGTGCCAAGGTCAAGGCTGAACACCAAAGGCCATCGGGTTTGTTGATGTAACCCAAGATACCTCAATGGAAGTAGGATAATATCACTATGGATTTTATCATGAAACTTCCTAAGTCGTCACAAGGTTATGACACCATTTCGGTGATTGTTGATCGACTTACCAAATCTACAATCTTCGTACCAATAAGGGAAACTGATCCCATAGAAAATTTGGCAAGAGTGTACCTGAAAGAGGTAGTCATGAGGCATGGGATACCTATCTCAATCATTTGTGATCGTGACCCTAGGTTCGCATCAAATTTCTGGAGGTCACTTTAGAAGGCCTTGGGTACAAATTTGGATATGAGTACTGCATACCATCCACTAACTGATAGACAAAGCGAGAGGACTATTCAAACTCTCAAGGATATGTTGTGTGCTTGTGTGATCGACTTTGTAAAGGGTTGGGTTAACCATTTGCCATTAGTTGAGTATTCATATAAAAATAGTTATCACGCTAGCATCAAGGCCGCACCGTTTGAAGCACTTTATGGTTGAAAGTGTCGTTCACCCGTTTGTTGGGCCGAGGTTGGAGAAGTTCAACTCACCGGTCTAGAAATAGTTCAAGAGACAATCGAGAAGGTCATTCAGATTAAGCAAAGAATTCAAGCCGCTCGTAATCGACAAAAGAGTTACACCAATTTAAAGCATAAGCCGATGGAATTACAAGTTGGAGATAGAGTTATGCTCAAGGTTTCGCCTTGGAAAGAAGTAGTACGTTTTGGCAAACGGGGGAATCTAAAACCCACATATGTTGGACCTTTCAAAGTGTTGGAAAAGGTTGGAGCCGTTGCTTACAAGCTTGAAATTCTGCAAGAGCTGAGCAGGGTTCACAATACGCTTCATGTATCCTACTTGAAGAAGTGCTATGCCGACGAACCATTAGCCGTTCCGTTGAATGGACTCCACATTGATGACAAGCTTTATTTTGTCAAGGAACCAGTTAAAATCATGGATCGTGAAGTTAAACGATTGAAGCAAAGCCGTATTCTGATCATTAAGGTTCGATGGAACTCTAGGAGAGGTCCTGAGTTTATCAAAGACCGCACCGCCGTCAAGTGCCGCATCTTAAGCCTTGAGGACAAGGCTCAGTTAACGGGGGAAGACTGTAACAATCCGTGTTTTAGGTCATTGTACGACGTTATATATTTCACTATTTATTTTTAGTCTCGTACGCGTTTGCTTTTAGTTTTAATCGTTAAGTTAAATCACGTAAGCTAAAAATTATCATTCAACGTAAACGGGCATCAAACAATAAAATGTTTATGTCAAGCAAGTGTTAGATAATTATTTAGAGGATAACTATTAAATTTTTATATTTTATTTTTATTGGTTACGTAAAGTGTTTACGTTTCACGATAAAATACGTTTAGGCATTCCCGGAACCACCAAAACTTTTCTACGATTCAACAAATACCCATTATTATACCCAATACTCAAAGTTTTATAAAACTTCACCCATGTTAACATTGTTGGTCAAATTATACATAAAATAAATCAACTAGAACCTATATTTACAAGTATTACATATACCTTTAGTCTTTACATCATTTAACTTCAAGTATAACTAGATATTTATACAAGATATCAAAAAAATCAACTAGTACTCATCCCTCCTATTTCGGATGAAAAGTGATCCCAATGTAGCACCTCCCCCCTAAAATTCGGATGAAACGTTACTTGGACTTGTACAAATACAACTCATTAAACCATGAAGTACCATGACTAGTTTTTGACCAAATATCTTCCTTAAAACCCTCATCTTGTTCTAAGACTTTCTATAAGCAACTTAGACTAGTCTTTGTGATATATATACATGCCTAACTAGAAGAGAACACACATACACTCATTTGCTTAAGTGAAAACAACACAAACACTCTCTCTTTGTCTCTCCTAGCCCACGGCTACGAACAAACCCCTTAAATAATCGATACAAAATTTATTTAGCAAGTATACAAGTGTTCTAATAACATATCAAAGATATACAAAGAAGGTTTGAAGGTTTAGTTAAGCATTTATAAGGGTTAATCTAGAAAGGTTTTGGAGATGGTTTCATCTGATTTAGGGTTTTCTTAGTATTAGAAGTTTGGGTTTAATATCTAAACTAGGGTTTAGATCTTGTTGTTCATCATTCTACTTCATACTAAGGTTATCTAAAACCCTTAAACTCTTTACATTTGTGATTTCATATGTATATTATGTTTATATAGTGAATCACCATCTAGTAATATTATTAATATGTAAAATGGATTTTTACATTTGTTCATGGTTTGATAAACTTTGTCACATGTTATATTAATGTTAAGATCATGTTATAATGGAAGTATGAGCTTTATACAAGTATGGTTTGGTTATAAAAAGTATATGTGAACTAGCTACTTTAAAAGTTACTTACTAAAGATTATGAACAAATAAGTATGTAGAGGAATTATACATAAGAGGACTATAAATATACACAAGGTTGTGGATTGATCACATTAGAGGACTTGTAATATTTCACTTATGCCCAAAAGTGTGTAAAAATAAGTTAAAACAATTTTTATGCAAGAACTCCAAACATTCTGTTTTAATTCGAAATATAAAGTGTATATTTTATGTTTTTATAAAATACTACATCTCATGAGGATTCCAAATATATAAGGGACTCAAAAATCCGATTTATAACGAAGAAGTTACGTAATTTACGAGTTTTCAATAAAATATATTTTTATAAAAATAGTTTTATAAAAACTCTACAACTTTCAAATCTTATAAAAACAGTTTATTATTTTTCACAGAAGGTATTCAATTTTAGGATTTCAAAACCTTAAGAATCATAATTTTTTGATCAATAACGAAGGAGTTTTGGATTTTTCATGGTTACGATAATTAAAGTTTACAAAAATAATTTTATAAACCATGAATAGTAAAAATCACTATTCATCTCAAATACATTTTGGAAAATACATTATTTAGATAAAACTTTTAATTACGAAGACGTGCTTGAAAGAATCACTGAAATCAGAGCTAAAACGAATAAGATATGACTTTTACGAGGTTTACGCTAATTAAATTTATAAAAGTGCATGAACAGTAAAAAGTACTTCTCACCAGAGGGTTAAAAATATGAAAATGTAGTATTTTTATACATTGTCTTAATACGAAAGCGTCGACGTAAAGAACATAAGAAACGGACTTAAAACGATAAAGTTACGCCATTTTTACTAAAGTAATATTTATAAACATTTTAACTTTATAAATACGATTTCACAAATACAATTAGATGGTGATGCAGCTATATAGAATTATATATGGTCTTATTTATTCATAGTACTTAGTACTCATACGACCTATAATTAATTAGGTTGTATTCGGGCTTGTTCGTGAAGCATTTTCAGTTTATTATTTACGTTGTCGATTTACTCACTCAAGGCGAGTTTATAGCCCCATGTTTTACATTTATAATGATTTACAAGTTTTGGGGTGAGAAACATATGCATGTTTTACAATTGGACGCAAGTGGACATTTCACATTACGATTACTTGTTTGCCTAAGTAGCGATAACCCTCTGTGCCTATTATCATGAACTGTCAATTACTTGTTGTGAGCGCGAATGTTATAAATAGATCTATTTGGGATTGACATCCCCGTTCGGTTGAGTCATGCTCACTGTAACGGTATGCCGGACAACGAACATATACCATGTCGGATTTAGAATGTTGTGGGTTAGAACATCATCACGGGCAATGTTGGCAATTTATATTGCAACTCATACATGTCAAGCTTCAGTTTTATGAGCTTAGGAAAACGTAATTACATTTTATGATGTTTGAATCTGTTGCATTATCATGAGGAAATCTTGCGGTCTTATATTATACATTTTACAAACCTATGAATTCACCAACATTATTGTTGACATTTTAAAGCATGTTTTCTCAGAGGATAAATGAGGTACAAGACAAAGGATACATTGGTGGTTGTTATTTTGGAAGTCATATGAATTAAAGATTTGGTTACATTACATTTTGGGGAAACATTTGTTATGTACTAGAATCTTTGTATTTTGAACAATGAACAAGTGAAGCCTCGGGCTTTTGTAACAAATAATTTGTTAAATCTAATGTATCAGTTTTAAACGACTTTTAATTGGTCGTTCTTATATATATCATGTGTTATTGATCTATGAAGTAACACTCTCAACCCATATTCCGCTGTGACCCAATTTGGGGGTGTTACAAACAAACCAAACGTTAAATCTTCATAAACATGGCTAATACCAAAAGGTATTAGCCCTTAACCATTGTAATGTATACAAGCATAATAATGAACAACCAAGGTAACCTAACCGAGTTAAACGAACAATACCAAAAACTGAGCGATTATTAAGAGTATAAGAATTACAAGGTGTTTCCTATGTTATTAAGCGCGATATGAGACCTCCTCTGCTCTTCTTGTCTTCTAGAAATTGACCTTTGTGGTTATGGTATCGTAAATATGATCTAGCACACCCTAAACTCGTGTTTAGGGTCTTCTTATTATAGTGTCTGGAATACGATCGACACGCCGTATTGGTGGAGGTTAATACGGCGTATTGGGAATTTTCTTGGAGTAGGGTCCACGTTTAATATCTTCCAGAATCTTTAATTAATCTTCAATACGACGTATAGAGTATTCTGGATACGGCGTATACATCTTTAATTCTGCATGGTTTCTTGTGAAGTGCAGGCACAAATACGCCGTATCTTCCTTGTTGGATACGGCGTGTAGGTTGTCCGAACAATAATCTTCAGATTTCATCGTTTAAGCTCAGAATGCGTACGTTTTAGCTAATCTTCACAAAGTACTCCATAATTACTGCAAATAACAACTTAAAGTAATTAAGTACCAATTTTTGCAATAATTTATACAAAATAGGTAAGAAACATAGGATAAATGATGTAACACCCCCAAAATGGGTCGCAGCAGAATATGATGTTCTGGGGGCATTTCTTCATAGATCAATAGCACAAAATATGAGAACGACCTCTAAAAGAGTCGTTTAAAACTGATACATTAGATTTCATAAATGGTTTGTCACAAAAGCCCATAGGCTTAAATTATTTAACTTGAAAAGTAAAGATTTCACAACAAAACAATATCCTAAAATGTAATGCACGTAAATCTTTATAGAGATATGACTTCAAAAGACGACCATCCAATGTACCCATGACTTGCACCTTATTGACCTGAGAAAACATGTTTAAACTGTCAACAATAATGTTTATGTTCCAATATTTTAGATAAGGTGACAAAAATCAACATACCAAACCTATAACGATGGGATAGACACATTTGTCTGCATTCGAACCTTACTCGAATTAAGCTAAAGGAATATGATGGTAGTCTTTACTTAAAAGTCGTAACCAGGCAAGGGCGACAAACCACATATACACATCTATAACGATGAAATAGGACATACATTGATTGCATTCATTCCCACTCGAGTAATAAAACAAGGGTTAGAAGAAGAGTGATATAGGTATGGATCTTCTAATCATTTCTCAAAATTAATAAACCAAACAAGGCGGACAAATAACACCATACATATCGTAACGACGAAATGACACATGTGATTTTGTCGAATCCTCATTTGAATTAAAACTTAAGGATTGAGATTAGGAAAGGCCTAGAAATAATTTTTTGTTATATTAAAAATATACAAAACAAATAGATTGAAGTCCCAATCAAAGAAGGTAAAAGATTCGCTAGATTCTTTCCGACATGGTCCCATGATTAAAGACACATAAATTTATACACAAACGCCTTGATCTTTCAGATCGACATAAAACAAACTTAGTTGGCGTTCCGTAATGGTCAACTTCCCAATCATCCATACTATACATACTTTTACAAAATCAAGTGGCGATATCTACCACTTTATACAAAACTTTACATCGTTAATTTATAATCATGTATCAACAAATAATGGATCCTTCAAATAATACCATCAGTCTAAGCTTTAACGAACCAACTATCTTTATAATTTCCTCCTCATTTTTTGCAGCAATTTTCTAATTTTTTCAATTTTTTTATAAACATAAATGATACACTACTAATCTCGGTGTAATTTCACCATCTTCACGATCATAATAACTCCGGATAATTTCTTCCATAATTCTTTGTACTCGGATCTACCAATAATTGTGATGGTAGTAAAAATACATAAGTTTAACTACTTTTACATTCCCAATTGCCATGTGCAATTTCCCAACCATACCAGAGATAGAAAATGACACAAGACACAGGAAATACATACTTTACACTAAATCAACTAGCAACTGATAAATGGACTTAATCTAACAGGATAGGCTAAGGTGTAAAGGTGTAACGAAACAAATAGTTGGTGAAAACAGGAATGGTTAAACGAGTTTTTCTAGGGAAATCTTACTCTGAAAGTGAGAGTAAACAAAGGGTTTATACGGGGGTTAACTAACCGGTGTGGTTAGTGAAATACACAACATATATAGGCTTTGTGGGTGTAATCCTAGAAATTTACCAATTTAAACAAGTTACTCCATCTAAATCCATAGTACTCATTATTGTGGTCTCGAATAGATATACCAAGCCAAGTTCTAAAGTCTACAACATCATTGGCACACTCATATTTTTGTAGGATTTTGGTAAGCATTTAGAAACAGATAAGGCTGAATCTTCACAATATCTAATAAGAGTTTTGTGTGCAGGTTATGTAACTAGTAATTTCACAAAACTATGCTCGATTTTTTTTAAATTTAAGCATATTAATTTGAAAAATAGGACAAGAAGCGTTCTAATTCTCATCCCCCCACTTAAATTATACAACGCCCTCATTGTATAAACATAATAGTTAAAAACAAGAAATAAAAGAATTAGAACGAGAAACTCCCCTGATATTTGCTCGGAATGATTCTCCATGTTGAGTTTATGAGCAAGAATGTGTGTTGTGAATGCGTCTGAATTCCAGCATGACTATAACAAACATAAGATTCCAGATTATAGATACTCCACCAATGTTGTCGCTTTCTTTCCAGCGAGGTACTGTGTAAGATATAAGAAAACCATGCAAACCTATCTCAGGTATTCTACAGTTAATAATAAAACAAATAAAAACTAAAAACTGTACAAGAAGTTGATACGTCGTATCACAAAACCAGGATACGCCTTATTAAAACTTGTAAAAAGTATCTGAATACGGGCCAGCCTGTCAAATACGCCGTATCATATAATGAATACGATGTATAGACAGAACTGACAACAATGTTTTAAATGCAGAAACATAAAGTACTGATAACATCCAGACATTCAATACGCTGTATGGTATGGAGCGGATACGCCGTATTGATGTCTGGAAAAACAGACTCGATAAAAATAAATTAAAAACAGTCTGGGTTGTCTCCCGGGAAGCACTTTTCTTTACAGCGAAGTCTTTAAGTTAGACTTTTCTTCAGGTTCCTTTACTCTTTGGTGCGTGTCACGGTTCACCCTTTGTCCTTTTTTCGAAAAATATATTGGTAGATGTGAGACACACTATATTCATCCCTCGTCCAAGCATTGCATTCGCATGTGTTTATAGCAATGTACTCTTCGTTAGGACCTAACGAATACTTTATAACTTCAAACTTTTTGGCCGTGCACACCCTTTCATTGGGTTGCTCATCTTTTATATTATGAGAGTCGGGTGCGTTGTTTAGAACAATATCGTTTACCTTGCTAATGTTGCTGATAACATCAAATAGTTAATACATTTTAGTATCAAGTTCCTTATGAAAATGCTTATAATTATGTTATAAAAGCTGAAAACACTACTTAATTGCTTATATTTAGTTTTCAGGAGCAATGCAAGCATTTGAGTAAAAGACATGGGATTTGGTCATGGAAATCATTCAAGTAAAAAGTTTAAGGCTAGTTACGGCGTAACAACCGCGAATGGATTACGCCGTAACAAAGATTAATGAAGAAATGAGTCAGCACTACCTTTACGGTGTAAAAGCTTCGTCATCATTACACCGTAACACATCTTATAGAAGAAGAATGACTCATCCGTGTCAGCATTACGGCATAACATGCACTATATGGTTACGCCGTAAGAAGAATTAAGCTTGCAAAGAGAAGTCCAACTCAGCATGGTTACGGTGTAACACCTTCATAATGGTTACGCCATAACATAGTCGATACCTATAAAAAGAGGGCTTGGACGGCTCATTCAACATCATTCACTTCACCACTTCACAACACAGTACCAAGAGGCGAACAAGGCCTCTAGACGACAAAGTATTCCACCAAGCAGTCCAAGGGAGGATCATTTTACTTATTTTTAGCATTAATCATTTGATCACTTAACACCGTTTGTATGAAATTAATGATATTATCATCCAAGTTCTTTATTTTATTTCTTATCTTATTGTTGCTACGAGTGGCTAAGCACTTTAAGTGCTAACATAGTTATGAATTTACAATTGCTTTGTTAAATATTTCATGTCTAATTTATTACTTTATTAGATATCCTATTAGACTATCATTGATCCTTGGGTTTTGGTAGTGTTGAGGGTGATTTGGATCCTGTTAGTTCTGTTATTAGGCTTACCCGTTGAACATAGGATTTGCAGGGTACCAGGGTAGGTTGGAATCTATCCTTAGTGTAGGAATTTACCTAATTACCGCCTTTATCACATTAAATAATTAAAAAGCACAAGAACTCTTTCAGAGAAGGTTTATAATCTATCTAGGTTATAGACAGATCTTTAGGATAGTTAGAGATTAATCACTGCAAGCTTGGATACCCTACCCTTATGACTTGCAAGGGATTCGGGATCGCAGAGTAAGTATAAAATAGTCCTCAAATGCCAATTCGGGTCTATTGATATTAAAACTACTAATAAAATGATACTTAGACATTGCACAAGAAATAAACAACATAGCATTAGTAATGAAATAACTAGGTTAGCACGCCTTTCTCCCTACTGCTTTCATCTCAATTTACTTCTCGCATTTACTTTTCTTTAGTTTTTAAAAATCAACTTAAACCATTTTCCTAAACGTGATAAAATCAAATTAGAACTAGTAACCTTAGCTCTTAGGACGACCTCAGATTTACCAACTACTGCACTACATACGACTGGGTTCTTTGCCCGTTAGTGCGTGTATCAATAGACGAGTTTTATAAATTTAAAACTTGGCAATTTATTATTCAAAACAATTTTACGCATCCGTTGCCTCCACGGTAATTTTGGTTGTGTTTACTCCCTTTTTCAATTTCATAAATGTTATCTTTTTCTTAAGCATCCAGATAAGGTTTGAAAAATGAGTCAACATTAGTGTTACGAGGGTTTCCACAATCAGGTTCCTTCAGTTCTTCGTCGCTAGATTTGGTGTCATCCATTAGTTCATTATTTCCCTCTTCTTTTAACCCATAATGCCATAATGCACTTTTAGTCGTTTCATTCATACTTTTGTGATCTTTGCATTTTGAATTCAACCAGATTATGAATAAATTGAAAGAACAAATATTTTTGTATTTTTGTTTTTAATCTTCTATTTATACTAAAAAGAAAAGAAAAATATTTTTTTACTTTTTATTTTTTATATATTTTTTTTTATTTTTGATTTTCTTAAAAGCGTAACTTTCGAAAACGAAAGGTTCTCCAAAACACGATCAACAAACTACAATCGAGAGAATCGTAACACACTTCCCCGGCAGCGACACCAAAAATTTGATACGCGTAAAAATATATAATATATAATACTATAGAAAATTACCAATTTACCCTTGAGGACAAAGGTAAAAAGGAAATTCTACAAAAATATATATAATATAACACGTAGATTAACCGGTAAGTGATTACCGGGTCGTATCCCAAAGAAATGTGAATTGATACCCTCGATTTTGTTTGGACAATGTTATGAATGATTTTCAACTTTTTGATTGATTTGCTATGACTAAGATCAATTAAAACAATTAAATGCAAGTAAAATAACTAAACACGCGGACGAAAAACGGAAATGACAACATTAACTCTAATTAGCACCTTAACCTAGAATTTGAATTAATAATCTAAATCTATGAGTAAAAATAAAGGGATTTGCAAAATTTGAAAACTTAACGATAAATTTTGAAAGAAATCACAAAAACGAATAACGGGAATCGAAAACCGAGCCCTAAAAGCTAAAATGCTCAAAAATAAACCTATGAGAGTCAAACTAATTTTCCTACGAACTTTATGACAAAAGAAAATTTTCTTAAAAAAATATATTTTTTTTTGATTATTTTTCTATTTTTTATGATTTTTTAAAGTTTTTAATAAAAATAAATGATTAAAAATACTAAATGAACTATAAAAATTCTAGAATAATTACAGGAAATAGCTTAAACTATTTAAATCCTAGGAAAAATAAACCCAAGATCACAGCTTATTAAATAAGCTGTGAAATAAGTTGTAGCAGCTTATCTAACTATTAAGGGAAAAACGAGTATAAAGATTTAATAGTGTGAGAGTCTAACGGAAAAGACCCAAGGGCACAGCGGTAGGGAGTGGTGTGTGTAGTGTTATAAAAGGTTGAGGTGTTGAGGTCGGGGGTTCGAGTCTTGCTCACCCCCGACTTCCACTTCCCTTTTTTTGTTTTTATAAAAAACTTAAAGGACAAAAGTAATTAAACTCCTAAAGATATGCAACTTTAATAAAGGCAATATAAGCTGAAACGACACCATATACACACTACTTAAACTCTTTAACAAAATTCCCACTCGTCCTTCCTCATCATCCCTTGTTCGCAAACCGCCAACCCAAACACCACCACATTCGGTCAAATCTTCCAACATGCATTAAGATCTAATTACATATTTATTAATCCTTTTTCAAGAGCTACAATCCCACTATTAAAAATCCTACATCAATAAGATTTGAAGAAGTAGATTTTTAGGTTTGTTCTTGAATATTTCGTGTATAAAGGGGGTGTTTATAAAGAGGCTAGATTGTTTGTTATATTAGCAAAATATTGATTTAATTTGAAAAAGTATGTTTTGTTCGTGTTGGGGTTTCTCCGATTTTCAAAGGTAAGGGGGAAACAAAGTTTTTTAGTTTCTTCTAAGCTATGTGAGCTTCCATTTATGTTTAAGGTGTTGGTTAATTTGTATATTGCGTTTAAAATATTATTGCTTATAAGATTCAAGTGCAAAAATTATTGAAACGTGTTGGTTATTTGGACCCAAGTTTTGTATGGTTTTGGATGATTAAATAGGATAGTTAAACATGATTTGATGGTTTGGATTATGTCCAAAAATGTCATTTTTAAAGTTTTATGTGTTACCAACGTTTTGACCCCTAAAGTTTGACTAACCCTAGCGTGTCGAAGAAATTTTTGAAATCTATTTTATGCTTTTTGAAAATGAAAAGGACGTTCAAAGGTTCTTTTTGATATAAGAGGGTCTTGTAACTCTAAAAACGAAGATTTTACTGCCGAATGAATTTGGTTATTTTTTAGTGTAAAAGTCAACTACAAGTTTGACTTTTGAAAGACAAACTTGCCAACTATTGAATATAGTCTAATTATAAGCAAAGGTTCGTAATGTTAGATAATTGATAACAAAATATGAAGTTCGGATTATATTACCTTACTTTTCGATAACTTTCTAAAAATGGAAAACATGTGGAAAAAGTCCGTAATTATTGTTAAGTGCGTCAAAAGTGGAGATTTTTGCGTCGCACTTGGAGAATGTAGTATATGATGTATATACGTCATTGTGGTAATTATATATGCCATATGTTTAAACGAGTTTATTTTAAACTTGTAGTCACGAACCGTATATATTAATGATAAGATCGCGGTAGGGAACGTGAAGCTATAGTGCCGCTTGTTTGACTGATGCATTGGATCTGTTGCTAAGGTGAGAGTTCATAGCTCGCATTTTGATATCTTTTTAATTGTATATTAAACCCCAGGGGGATACATTTTTATTTTATAAATTGAACACATGATTTTACGTATGCTGGACCGGATTAGTGAGATTGTTTCCTGCATATTGTAGCTATTGTCAAAGTCCCCTATTTCATGACCATTAATCGCCTTGTGAGGTGAACGCTAATGCATTAAATAGATCTATGCGGGTTTGACAACCCCTGTCTCCGGGGTTTGAATCCTTGTGAACACCCTGTCAAACGGACATTTTGTATTTAGAAAGTAATAGGTATATGACAATAATACCTTGTTTTGGGGCAAATTAACATATTAAATGGCATATGTATTGTTAATGTTCAGTGTCATGAGCTTATTGCGTGAAAGAAAAGAAGTTGCTATACATTGCATTCGTTGCTTTGTTTTCCCGAGAACTAACTATGTGTTCAAAGATGATTTCTTATTGGTTATTTTAAACTCTATGAATTTCACTTAATATTGTTGTTGGCATTTTAAACATGTTTTATCCTAGGTAACCGAGGATGAAGGCAACGGTGGCGTGGAGGTGTCGTGCGTGTGATGGATTTAGTTAAAGACTACTTGTGTGTTCCTTGTCTTTCAAAAACAATGTCTTAAATTGTTCTAAAAGAATGTCTTTATTTTGAAACAATAGTTTTTCAAATGTTTAATGGTTGTGGTTGCGATTCTGTGGGGACCTGAATTTGTTTTTACTCTGATTAATAATGGAACACATGTTTGTAAACGTCTCATTTGGGGTCGTTTTCTATTATCTTAGTAAATGGTGCTATTTAGTGACACCCAATTGCTAAATTCCGCTGCGCAATCCAAAGTCCTTTGGATGAGGGTGTTAAAGAGTGGTATCAAGAGCCTAAGGTTATAGAGAAGTAGGTCGAGTCTTTTTGAAAATCTAAACTATAACGCTTCTACACGCACGCCAAGACTCCTCGTTGCCATTGGTTACATGTGAAAAAAAGGTATATTAATAAATTGTTATGTATAGGTATATTTACGTATATGTTATATGTATGGATATATTTATGCATGTGTTGGATGCATAAAGTGTTATGTATTGCTACATTTATGCATGCGTTGTACGTATAGAATGTCAGATGATTATATGATAATTATTAATATATACGTTTGGAATATAATTAAGGTATATACTAAACGAGAATGTCGTGAATTGTGCATTTTTATTTGTTGCGCTTTTATGCGAACTGTTATTTTGGACAATAGTGTTCCAATAAGAATAAAAAGCGATACGTTATTGAATAAGTATTATATGATATTTTCTAGATTATTATGGTGAACGTAATTCCTCCCGATCATGTGGATGATGTACCGGTTGTTGAGCCAAATCAACACGGTGATGTTCCTGTTGTTCCCGAGCCTGTCTTAGTGGATGAAGACGAGGACCCGGAAGAGGAAGAATTTGAGGAAGAAGAACCTCAAAAAGAAGAAGAAGGCGATATGAAAGTTGATATTAAGGAAGATGAGAATGAGCCGGAATTGACATATCCTTATGAAGAGTTGGATCCTCTTAACCCTCCACCGCCTGTTTCTGAGTCAGAGCCCAAGGATGTGAATGAGGTTGATGACACGATTGAGTCTGAGGATGAGACTGTTCCTGCTAGTGTCCATGAGGTAGGTGAGTCGCCTACTACCCCTTTCCTTTGAGAGGACAGTGATGGTCTATTGCCTGGTCTTATGAAGAGGGAGATTAACTCTCTTTTTGGTCGGATTTCTAATCTTTCAAAATGACTGTGTGGTCGCGAGACGGCACATGCATTGGTCGAGAAGAAAGGAAAAGCAAAGGACGAGTATTATGGTAAGTTAATTTTGGATTTGGGTAATGAAGTGCGTTCTAGTGTGGAGCAAGGAATGGTTATAATGGAAAAGCTGGTTGAAAAGCTTGGTAATGCTGAAGAAAAAGTTGAGTGTAAGAAGTTAAAGAAGAAACTTGAATAAGCAAGGTTTAGCAACACATTCCTTCGTATGCAGAACGAACGAGTCGAGAGAGATCTCTATTAGACTAGAGTTCGAGCTCATGAGTTCCATCAAGAGATGATTCATAGAGGATTTGTGTTTGAAGAAAGACCGAATGAATTAATCGAGGTTCCAGTCAAGGATGAGGAGCGTGCTATGAAAGAATCACGAGGGAAATCATCTTAGTAGTTTAGTTTCAATTATGGTATCTTTATTGTGTAATCACTAAACTGAGTCATCAGTTAGTATGCTTGATGCTATTGGTTGTAATGATTTGTATCATTTCATGAAACAATGCAACTATGTATTAACTCTTTTGTGATGAAAAATGAATGACTATCTTTTGATTACTACTTGATGTTGTGTGACTGTTGTTGTGATTGTTTTTTCATTGTACCATGTTATGAGTATATCATGTTATGAATGCTTATCAGATTGTTTTCTGTGTGATGTGACAGAATCATGCCTCCTAAGTCTGCACCTTTAACTCAAGCTGCTATTCGTCGAATGATCAAGGAAAGTGTTGATGCTGCTATCGCCGCTGAGTGGGCTAGACATGCGAATGCTAGAAATGATGTTAGAGGGTCTGGACCAGTGAGGGGTCAAGATGCTGCACCTGTTGTTCGTGAGTGCACTTTTGCTGGGTTTATGAAGTGCAATCCTACTGCTTTTCACGGCACTGAAGGAGCAGTTGAATAACAAAGATAGTTCGAGAAAACTGAGAGTGTTTTTGGAATCAGTGAATGTGCAAAGGGCAAAAAGGTTAAGTTTGCTGCTGCAACATTGCAAGGACCTGCTTTGACTTGGTAGAATGCTAAGGTTGCAACCATGGGTTTGGAGACTGTAAACCAAATGCCTTGGACTGAGATGAAGCAATTGATGACTACAGAGTTTTGTCCGATAGAAGAAGTTCAAAGAATGGAGCACGAACTGTTAAACTTAAAGGTCAATGAGTATAACATTGTAGCTTATACTCAGAGGTTCAATGAGTTAGCATTGATGTGTCCAAGAATGGTTAAACCGGAAAGAGTGAAAGTTGATGCTTACATCATAGGATTGACTGATAATATCAAGGGTGAAGTTACTTCTTCTAAGCCTGCTAACCTGAACGAAGCCATGCGTATGGCTCATAAGTTGATGGAACAGAAATCGCAAGCTAGAGATGAAAGAATTCTAGAAGGAAAAAAATGAAAGTAGGAGAGCTTTCAAAGTGGAAATAGTAGTGGTAAGAGCAATCATAGGGACAACTCACGCCAAACTTTATAGAATAACCAAAAGCAAGGGAATGCGCGAGCTATGGTTACTGCTCTTACTGATGGAAAGGTATCTTCTGGATCACTTCCTTTGTGTGAACGTTGTTTTACTCGCCATGTTGTAACATGTACTATCAAGTGTCATAAGTGTGGAAAGGTTGGACACAAGGCAAGGTATTTCAAGGAGAAGAATGTTGCCACAGGTGCGAATGCTCTGCCCATTCTGACTTGTTATGACTGTGGTGAACAAGGTCATACTAGGAACCGATGCCCAAGGAAGGTTAAGCAAGAGGAAGTTAGAGAAGTTCGTGGTTGAGCTTATGCTATTAAGGACGCTGAGCCAAAGGGTCCGAATGTGGTTACTGGTACGTTTCTGCTTAATAACCGCTATGATTTTGTTTTATTCGATTAGGGTTCCGATAGGAGTTTTGTGGATACTAGATTTAGTTCCATGCTTAATATCGATCTGGTTAAAATAAGAGCCAGTTATGAGGTAGAGTTAGCTGATGGAAGGGTAGTAGTACGAACACTGTTTTGAAAGGTTGCACTTTGAATTTAGTGAACCATATTTTTGAAATCAATCTTATGCCGATTGAGCTTGGTACGTTTGTCAAGCACGACGCCATTATCGTCTATGGCAAGAAAGTTGTTCGTATACCGTACGGAAACAAGATGTTGATAGTCGAAAGTGACAAGGGTGTGTCTCGATTAAAGGTCATATCTTGTATTAAAGCCCGTAAGTACGTCGAGCGAGGTTGCCATATGTTTTTGGCACACGTGACGGAGAAGAAGTTGAAGGAGAAACGATTAGAAGACGTGCCTGTAATTCGTGACTTTCCTGAGGTGTTTCCTGAGGAGTTTCCAGGACTACCACCGCTGAGGAAAGTAGAGTTTCGAATTGATCTAGTACTGGGGGTTGCACCTGTTGCACGTGCACCGTATAGATTGGCACCGTCTGAAATGAGAGAGTTGTCGGTACAATTGCAAGAGCTACTGGAGAAAGGATTTATTCGTCAGAGTTCATCACCGTGGGGAGCACCGGTGTTGTTCGTGAAGAAGAAAGATGGATCTTTTAGAATATGTATAGATTATCGCGAGTTGAACAAGTTGACCGTCAAGAATAGTTATCCTCTCCTGAGAATTGATGATTTATTTGACCAACTGCAAGGTTCAAGCGTGTATTCTAAGATCGATATGCGATCAGGATATCACTAGTTATGCATTAAAGAAGAGGACATTCCAATTACTGCATTTAGAACTCGATATGGTTACTTTGAGTTCCAAGTGATGCCGTCTGGATTGACTAATACGCCTGTTGTGTTTATGGACCTGATGAATCGAGTATGCAAGCCATATCTTGATAAGTTCATCATAGTGTTCATCGATGATATTTTGGTTTATTCCAAGGACAAAGAAGAGCATGGGAAGCATTTGAAGATTATTTTGGAGCTGCTAAAGAAAGAGAGATTGTACGCCAAGTTTTCAAAGTGTGATTTTTGGCTAGATTCAGTACAATTTCTTGGTCATGTGATTAATCGTAGTGGTGTTCATGTTGATCCTACCAAGATCGAATCCATTAAGAGTTAGGCTGCACCAACGACGCCAACGGAGGTAAGGCAATTTCTTGGATTGGATGGGTACTATAGGAGGTTTATTGAAGGTTTTTCTTTGATTTCTAAGCCGCTGACTAAGTTGACTCAGAAAGATAAGAAATACGAGTGAGGAAAAGAAGAAGAGGAAGCTTTTCAGATATTAAAGCGGAAGTTATGTAGTGCACCGATTTTAGCGTTGCCCGAAGGAACGAAAGATTTCACGCTGTATTGTGACGCATCACTTAAAGGTTATGGAGCCGTGTTGATGCAAAGAGAAAAGGTGATAGCATATGCTTCTAGACAATTGAAAGCCCATGAAGTGAATTACATTACTTACGATTTAGAGTTAGGATCCATTGTTTTTGCCCTTAGGTTATGGAAACATTATTTGTATGGAACGAAGTGTGTGGTTTTCATAGATCACAAAAGCCTAGAATATATTTTGAATTAGAAAGAGCTGAATTTGAGACAACGGAGATGGATTGAGTTGTTGAGTGATTATGATTGTGAGATACGATATCATCCTGGAAAAGCAAATGTCGTGGCTGACGCCTTATGTCGAAAGGAAAGGAATAAGTGATTACGTGTTCGAGATTTGATGATAACTGCTCGCAATGATCTACCTAAGCAGGTTCGTAAAGCTCAGGAGGAATCAATGAAAAGGAAGAATGTAAAGGCAGAAAATTTGGGAAGATTGATTAAGCAAATATTTGAGTTTTGCCCTGATGGAACACGTTGTTTTGGAAATCGTGTTTGGTTTCCACGATTCAGTGGATTGAGGGATTTGGTTATGTATGAGTCGCATAAGTCCAAGTATTCCATCCATCCGGGATCGGACAAGATATATCAAGATTTAAAGCCGTTGTACTGGTGGCCGAATATGAAAGCTGATATTGCTACGTATGTAAGCAAGTGTTTGACTTGTGCGAAGGTCAAAGCTGAGCATTAGAAATCATCTGGGTTGCTGCAACAACATAAGATTCCTGTTTGGAAGTGGGAAAGGATTACTGTGGATTTTATGAGTGGAGTGCTGAGAACGCCAAGTGGGTATGATACGATTTGGGTTATTGTCGACCGACTGACCAAATCAGCTCATTTCCTACCAATGAAGAAAACGGATAGTATGGAGAAGCTCACGCAACTTTACTTGAAGGAAATAGTGTGTAGGCATGGTGTTCCTATTTTGATCATTTCGGATCAAGATAGCCATTTTACGTCAAGATTATAGAGATCGCTTCAGGAAGCGTTAGGGACGAATTTAGATATGAGTACCGCTTACCACCCTCAAATGGATGGTCAAAGCGAGAGGACTATACAAATGCTGAAAGATATGTTGCGTGCCTGTGTGATTAACTTTGGAAGTAGTTGGGATCCCTATCTGCCATTGGTCGAGTTCTCATACAACAATAGTTATCATGCGAGCATTAAGGCTGCACCATATGAGGCTTTGTACAGATGGAAAGGTAGATCACCGGTATGCTGGAGTGAGGTTTAAGGATAGCCAACTTACCGGTCTAGAGTTGATCCATGATACGACCGAGAAGATCATCCAGATTAAGAACTATTTGTTGACCGCCCGTAGTTGCCAGAAAAGTTATGCAGATAAGAGAACTAAGCCGTTAGAATTTGAAGTCGGTGATATGGTACTGCTTAAGGTATCGCCATGGAAGGGCGCTGTGCGTTTTGGAAAGCGCTGAAAGCTAAGTCTACGTTACATTGGGTCATCTAGGATTATAGCTAGGGTTGGTCATGTAGCTTATACGTTGGAGTTACCTGAAGAGTTGAAGGGGATTCATACTACGTTTCATGTTTTGAATCTTAAGAAATCTTTAACGGAAGGCAATATTATTGTTCCGATAGATGAGATTCAACTTGATGATAAGTTGCATATGATTAAATAGCCAGTGGAAATTATTGATAGAGAGGTCAAGCGATTTAAGCAAAGTAGGATACCTATCGTTAAAGTTCGTTGGAATTCACAAAGAGGTCTAGAATTTACTTGGGAACGTGAGGATCAGATTAAGAAAAAGTACCCTTATCTCTTTGCAAGTAAGGACGAAGCAAGGAAAGCAGATAAGTAGAGCTGAGCACCGAGACGGCACTCCCTAAAGGAGGGGAGTATGTAACAACTCGAGTTTCAAGTCAACGTTTATCCTGAGCTACGATTATTATTTTTGCTACGTAAATAGTTATAGTTGTTTATACTATATAAGGGTTGATGAGAATTCCAATTTTAGGGTAATTTCATGCCGTGATTGAGTTTCTATTTGTTTTTAGCGTCTAGAAAGTCAAAAAAATTTATATTGTTGCTCCAAGAGCGTGAATATGTTATTTTTATATTTTACGTTGTTTCTCTGAGTTTTTATAAAAACCGTGTTTAAAGGTCTTGTTTTACGAGGTTTAACGATTTATTAAACGTTTTAAAGTAAAATTAGTGGGAT
>BQNB010073013.1:1945-32246 GCA_026074375.1 Tanacetum coccineum
TTGGAACCTATTTAAGCACGGTGCCAATGGATTTACCTAATTTTGAAAACCATTTGAAGGTTGTGTCTATTCGATGTAAAGAAGTCGAATTCCAACGAGGACTGAAAACCGGTGTTTCATTTTGAAATTATTCTCGTGGAATCAAGAAAGATTTAAAAGTCATTTTGTTTTTCCATTGATTATGAAAACCTGGTGTTTCTTGAGGACTTTTAAATCTTGATGAATAGGAAGATTTCCATTAGTTGATAAAATTCGGGGTTTCATTTCGAGAATTCATTTTTGAGAAGAACGGAAATCTTCCACTATTTGGAATTTTCAAAGCAGAGTCATTCTTGTTTTACAACGAAAGCAATTATGATTTTGAGTATTTGAAAGGTTTTAAATGACTTTGCTTTGGTCTCCACACTTGCATTACCAGTATAAACCAAGTGTTTGGAGTTTCAAAAACCTGCTTTTTCTTACTTGAATCACTTGAGTTAAAAACTGTTAGGATTATGAAAAAGACTCGGTCACTCCCGTGTATCGTTTAGTATAGCATAACTCGTAGTTAGAAAGTAAGCGTATGGTTTTCGGTATTGGGTCGGGTCTTTTACCCAAGTGTAAGCCCATACCCAAGCCCATAATGCTATGGGAAGGGGTTGGTTGTTCACATTAAGCTTATACATTATCTTGCACTTTCTCTCACTAGAAAGACCACTTTCTCTCTCTTAGATAAAGTAGCCAACCTATCATCTCGTGCTTGTGTTATGATATCATGTATACTACACCTTCATGTAGTGAAAAGGATCTTTAAATACTTAAAATGACAGCCTAAATTGGGCCTTTGGTATCATAGGGATTCACCATTTGACTTGGAAGCTTTCTCTAATAGTGATTATGCTGGAGCCAGCCTTGACAGGAAATCCACAACAGGAGGTTGTCAATTTCTTGGCAAAAGGTTGATTTCATGGCAATGTAAAAAGCAGACTATAGTTGCCAATGCTACTACTGAAGCAGACTATGTTGCTGCTGCTAATTGCTGTGGGCAGGTGTTATGGATCTAAAATCAAATGCTTGATTATGGGTTCAACTTCATGAACACCAAGATTCACATTGATAATGAAAGCACCATTTGTATTGTGAAGAATCTAGTGTTTTATTCTAAAACCAAGCACATTGAAATAAGGCACCATTTCATCAGAGATTCTTATGAGAAGAAGTTGATTTAAGTGATCAAGATTTACACATATCACAATGTTGCAGATCTTCTCACAAAGGCTTTTGATGTTAGCAGGTTTAACTTTCTCATTGCTAGCATTGGATTACTTAATCTCTGAAGCATTGTTTGAGGGGAGGTTAATTAAGATTAGATGAAAAAGGGAATGTATCATTAAGCAGAATTGGGTGAAGGGTCAAGAAATCCCACTGAACTCCAACACACATCCACAACTGTATCACTATCTAATCTTGAACCAATCATTGTTCTATCACAATCTTAACCCAAAAAGACTCAAAACCTAGGAAAGCCTAAAGGACCACTGAGATATCTCAGTCTAGTGGACCTATTCATCTTGTTGCAGATGAGACTGTCTATAAGGAGTGGGAAGATAGAATGGAAAGGGCTGCCACTACTGCTTCCAGCTTAGAAGCAGAGCATGACAGTGGTAACATAAATAGGACCCAATCCATGGCAACACTTAATGAATCTTTTCCTCAGGGAACTGGTTCAGGTAGTGGTCCCAGGTGCCAAGATACCATATTGGGGGTGCAGAAGCTTAAACTAGGTTTGAGGCTGCATCTAAACAGTCCAATGATCCACCTCTCTCAAGAGTTAACACACTTAGAAGTGGGAAGGACAACATGAAACTAATGGAATTGATGGAACATTATACAAAACTGTCTGAATTGGTGAGAAAAAGAAAAGAGAGATATAGTGAGCTGAAAAACAGAAAGAGAGTTGTGTGATAAAAATAGAAAGAGTGAATTGGTGAGAAAAAGAAATGAGAGATTTAGTGAGCTGAAAAACAGAAAGAGTGAATTGGTGAGAAAAAGAAATAAGAGATTTAGTGAGCTGAAAAACAGAAAGAGAGATTGTGAGAATCTAAATTTATGATGCAATGCTTAGAATTGGAGTTGATACTGCTAGGAATAAACTTAACACTGTCAGGAATAAAGTTAGTACGGCTGGGTAAAGTTAGTACGGTTGGGCTTATAGTTAGTACTGTTAGGCTAAAATTAGTACTGGTGGGTGACCGTTAGTACTGTTTGAGGCAAAACAGAGATTTCTTAATTAAATATAGCCGTTGTGAAATTTCCGCCAACAACTTCGTCTATAGGTTTGACTAATTTAGAGAATTCACGATCTTTCTATAAAATCATAAGCTTTCTTCAAGATAAGAACAAATTTCATTCAGTCGGTCAAATCAAAACCCTAAGTGCTCTCTATATAATCTCAATTAACTTTGCCAAGCTCGTATACTCTCATATACAAACATATCCCAGAACCCTAATCTAACTTCCTTCTATCAAATGGCAAATTTGGAATCTGTGACAAGCACAACATGGTGGCCTACTTGCATAAGTCAAAAGGAAGTGAAGGATTTCATTAGATAATTGACTTTCTCTCTACAAGTCACCTGTATTGAACAGTTCTAGACATCTGCTAAGGTCAAAATAGTTAATGGGGTACGACAAATACAAACTCTAGTTGACAAGAAAAAAGTAATCATCACTAAGACGAGTATAAGGAGTGATCTTAAGTTGGATGATGCTGAAGGAACAGATTGTCTACCTACTGTAACCATTTTTGCAGAATTGGAAAGAATGGGGTATGAAAATCGATACTCAAAAGCTTACTTTCTATAAGCTATTTTTCATCCCAATGAAAATTTCTTATCCATACCATACTGCAATGCCTTAGTGCTAAGACTACAGCCTAGAATGAATTTAGTAGCACTATGGCATCTGCAATCATATGCCTTTCGACAAACCAAAAATTCAACCTTTCCAAGTACATTTTTGACAATATGGTGAAGAACTTGGATGGTGGGTAAAATTTCTCATGTACCCAAGATTTGTGCAAGTCTTTCTTGACAAACAAGTAGAGGGAATGTCCAAGCACAAAAGGGTTTATGTTACACCTTCCCACACCAAGAAGGTGTTTGCTAACATGAAGAGACCATGCAAGGGTTTTTCTGGAAGGGTTACACCACTATTCTCCACAATGATAGTTCAAGCTATAGAAGACATAGGTGAAGATTCAGCTGCTCCTTCTGATTCCCATTCCACACCCATTATTTCTCAACCATCATCATCCAAACCTCAAAAGAAGAAGTCAAGGAGAAAACAAAGGAAAGACAGTGGTCCTACAGAGCCTGTTACTGATGAGGCTCATGTATCTACCCCTTCCTATGATCCACCTCAAAGTGGTAAGGATAGTATAAAACTTTCTAAATTGATGAATTTATGTACCAACCTACAAGAGAAGGTCCTTAATTTAGTGAAAGCCAAGACTGCTCAAGCAAAGAAGATTACTAGTTTAAAGAAGAGAGTCAAGCAGTTGGAAAAGAGAAGAAAGTCAAGACCTTTAGGGCTAAGAAGGTTAAGAAAGGTTGGTTCCTCTAGCAGGGTAGAATCCTCTAATGTGCCAGTTTGGGTGCTCAGGAGGATGCATCCAAACAGGGGAGGAAGATTAAAGACCTTAATGCTGATGCAAAAGTGAATTTGGTGAATGAGACTGAAGAGATGAATGATGAAAACCTGATGTTTGATACATGTGTGTTGGAAGAGCAAGAAATTGAGTTTGAAAAGATGGTTGAGAGCCAATAGTTAGTGTTGCATAGACAACTACACAGATCAATTCCCAGTTTAGTAGCTTGCAGAATTAGTTACTAATGGCAATTGTCAATGTTGAAGTTCCAAATGAATTGACTCTTGCTCAAACTTTGATTGAAATCAAAACTGCAAAACCTAAGCCTGTTATAACTGCTGCTACAACAGTTACATCTGTTAGACCAAAGGCTAAGGGAATTATATTTCTTGATCAGGAAGAACAAATATCTGCATCTACGAAAGCATTTTCTTCTTCATAATCACAACTTCCATAAGTAAAAGAGACAAAGGCAAAGGAAAAATCGTAGAGCCTGAAGTGCCATTAAAGAAGAAAGATCAAGTTGCTCTTGATGAAGAAATGGCTAGAAATCTTAAAGCTCAGTTGCAAGCTGAACATATTGAAGAAGAGAGGCTTGCAAGGCAAAAGGAAGAAGAAGCCAACATAGCCTTGATTGAATCATGGGATAACACCTAAGCTATGATGGATGCAGACTTTGAATTAGCTCAGAGGATACAAGCAGAAGAACAGGGAGAAATAACCATTGAAGAAAGATCCAGATTGTTTATAGAGCTCATGAACAAAAGAAAGAAACACTTTGAAAAGCTTAGAGCTGAAGAGATAAGAAGAAAGCCACCTACCAAAGCTCAAAAGAGAAATCAAATGTTAACTTATTTGAAGAATATGGCTGGATACAAACATAGTCAGTTAAAGAGCAAAAGCTATGATGAAGTCCAGAAGTTGTTTGATAAGGAAATGAAAAGAATAAATACTTTTGTGGACATGAATTCAGAAGTAGTGAAAGGCAGTGAGATAAGAACAGAGGAAAGCTCTAAAAAAGCAGGGGAAGAACTTGAATCTGATATGTCAAAGAAGCAAAAGATAAATGAGCATGTAGAAGTTGAAAAAGATGATCAAGAGGAGGCAGAGATGAAAAGGCATATTGAGATAGTTAAAGATGATGAGGTAGCAATTGATGCTATACCTCTAGCTACTAAGCCTCCAGTGATTGTTGAATACCGGATTGATAAAGATGGAAGGATGGGATACTTTAAATTGATAAGAGCTGATGGAATCTCAAAAAGGTATTCTTCAATGATAAAGATGCTTCAGGGTGTTGATAGAGAAGACTTAGAGACCCTCTGGAAGTTGGTTAAAGCTATACATGAGAATACAAGGCCAGATGACGACTATGAAAGGGTGTTATAGGGAAATTTGAAAGTAATGTTTAAACCTGACATTAAAAGTGATGTATGGAGAAATCTACAAGGGTACAAAGTGACTGTTTGGAAGCTGTTTGATAACTGTGGAGTGCACTTTGTAAGGTTTAGAAATCTACATATCTTTATGTGGATGAGAAAGATATCCCCTTATACCAATAACAATCTCAAACATGCTAAACAAGAAGCTTCAAGCTGATCATTAGAATGAGATGTGTTATCAACTACTCAAGCTCATGACAAAGCAGGAAAAAGGGTCAATAAAGTGTTTGAATGCATCCTCCTGGTAATGGTGAAGACTTTTTAATGAAACTTGAAGATTCAGATGATAACATCAATTATAGGGATGATTGTAGGTGTTAAAAGACTACCAAGATGATCTTAGAGTATACAACTACTTACAATGCTGTCAAAGATGAGATCCAAGACATATCAAAGAAGATATAAAGGGTGTGATTGAAGAACTAAGAATACTTATGAAGATAAGTATTTGAAATTAGTTGTAAAGAAAGATATTATAAAATTTTTGTTTAAGAGATTTATGTTTACTTATAAAAAGATCATAAATCCACCTTACGTGTTTTGTAAGCCCATTAGGGTTTCCTTAGTGTATAAAAGGAACCCTACGGCATAGATCTAGTTTATCTATTTTTTACATAGTTTTCATATCAGTTTTGCATAGTAATCATAGTTAGTATTCATAGCTATTTTGTAATTCAAAATAGTATTCAATATATTAAAAGTTTAGTAAAAGATCTAGTTTTTACTATTTCATTATTCTATCTTAAGTATTGTAAACAAACTAGATTCCGCATAGTTTGTGATATTCTCAATCTTAGTTTCTACTATAGTTGTCTTTAGATTTATCCAATATAACTAAGCTTTAACAAGCTAAGTAATATCTGTTAAAAAGGGTTCAACACTGATTGACCTTAATCCACCACTGAGTTGACTTTGTTGACCAATGGTTGACTTTGATTGACCTTGAAAGCATTCTCCCGGCTCTTGTACACTCTAGATGTTCCCGTGTCCGTGTTTGTCCGGTTTTGACCATTTTCTTACGATTTTTGCTATATCCGTACCTACACAATCACAAAGACAAAACAAGCAATATACAAGCATTTTATGCACAATTTTATCTTTTTAGGGCCATTTTTGATATAAAACGGATATGTATCAGCGGAAGAAGAAGAAGTGGAGTGATGACCTATTCTCGTGCCACGATCCTTTCTAGGCTTGGAAAGAGGATTCATGACACGATCATACAAGACATAAGACTCATTGTTTAATTCAGGATTTTCATTCATGATGACATTAAACAAACGGGTCAATAACATACCATAGGGTAAGATCAACCGCTTTTGTCTAGTGACCCACTCCATTCACTTTGCCATGAAATAGGCAAGGTTGAACTTTTCGGAGTGTACGACACAATAGAGCATGTAACAAAGACACGCGGGAACATGATCCCGATTACCCCTCAGACAAAATACATTTTCCCGAATAATTTCTTCCAAAGGCTTCAGGGTTGGCTCAATTTTACGAGTTAGAACTTGATATTCAAGAACATCAATTTCTTCCTCATAACGGATGCGACGGAGTTGACCTTCTGTATCAATTCGAATAGATAAAATGATGTCATCAGGAGAAGGAGGGTTGGTTTGATATGGACAATCCGTAGGGACACCATATGCCAACTCGTTAAGTGACCATTTTTCCGTAAAGACGCAGGCACCCTCGCAAGGTATGTCAAGAATTTGAGCAAATTCTTCAAAAGAGTAAGAAAAGAATTGGTTTTGGATCACAAATTCGATGAACATTTCACCTTTATCGGAATAATTGATTTGATATTGACTATAAAACTCAAGAATGGATCGAGGACAGATTTGGTCACTAATTTCAAGGAGACACTCAAACTCGACAAAACTAAACATAGGCCGAAAATAATTTAGATCCGCAAAGATGTCAAAAACCACCCGACCCTCATGAATGTAACGGCTTTCAAGATTTCTTAGTTTTTATTTTATAGGTGTACGGTATTCATGTGATATTATTAGTATGTAGGCTCTTGTATTTTTGTGATCTTCGGATGACTTACGAGGCATGATTTCCTAAAACAAAAGCAAAATCACATTTTATTACCGTTTCACTTGTAGTTGGTTATGCATATTGCTTCTAGTGTGTGTCTAAATGTGACAAATGTGGAGTAACGATTAACTCGACCTAAATATAAAATCATAAGATTTAACCCAAACGCTCCTTAATTTGATTTTGCTCAACCAAACAAGTCAAAGAATACATATGTATTATGTATCTTGAAATTTGTTCATGAGATCATTATGCATGTGTTTGAAAACATTTTTAAATTGTATTGACAATGCATAACAACAATTTTATTTTGTTCCTAACGTGAGTGATTTAAAAATGAAATTGGGGTTTTGGTTCAAAATTAAATTTTCTACAAGCTTACTAATATATGCAAATCCTATGTCTATGGGAAGCATATTAGTTATACATTGTATCCTAGTAGTCCTAATTGTATGAAATTGAAAGAAAAATTAAGAATCCCCAATTTTAATTTTTGGTGTTCATCATGAACCCTAAACCCAAATTGAAAGAAAATAGATGAAATAACTTACAATTGATGATCTTTATGATGTTGTGAGTGATTGTAAGTGTTTATTTTATCTTTAATTTGTGTTTTAATGGGTGATTTTGAGTTTTTAAGTGGTTTTGGTCGAGTTCGTCACTTGCAGCATGAAGATGGGTGTTTGTTTTTGTGGTTTGAAATTTTTTTGACTAAGTGTAAAATAAGAGAGTCTGCTGATGGCGGTCCCATAATGTCTGGCGATCCCAAATATATTGGGGGCCGCCTATGGTATGGGGGCGCCCTCAGTAAAGGGTTTTGGACTTAGTTTTTGACGAAAATTTTATGAAGAGGAGTGACATCTTAATTTGCATTTCGCGAATTAAAAATGCTTGAAGTACTTCGGATGAAGTATTCAAGTTGTCAAGACACGGAATGGAACACTGACTATAATTGAGACAGAAGAAGGAGAAGCGGACTAAAGTGATTTATGGAATGTGTTCCATCATTCCTAAGCCAAGACGTAGATAGTTAAACGATTCACGTTTAAGGGGTTTAGTGAGAATGTCGGCGATGTTGTCGACAGACGGCACTTTTTTTGATTGGATATTCATTTCTAAACATATCACGAAAGAAAGTGGTGGACAAAAATTTCGATGTGTTTTTGGTAACGAGAATTGTTGCACCCGGGTTTTTGCTAAGGTCTATAGTCAAGGTCAATCGCGCCTTTGTTGTTTTCATAATGATGGGAACGTTGTCGAGTCGTACGTCGTAGTCGATGAGAGCTTGTTTCATCCATAGTGCTTGTTGACATGCCTTTCCGGCGCTTACGTATTCGGCTTCGGTAGTGGATATAGCAAGAGCGGTTTATTTCTTCGAGAACCAAGATGTCAAACAACATCCCATGAACGTACAAATACCGCTAGTGCTCTTTCGGTCCACATAATCTCCCGCATGATCAGAGTCGGCATATACTACGGTTTCTATGCCGGTCCCCTTAGGATACCATAATCCTAAGTACGTAGTGCCTTTAATGTATCGAAAGATACGCTTAACCGCTTCAAGGTGAGAGGTTTTAGGAGCCTCTTGGAAGCGGGCACAAAGGCAGACACTAAACATGATATCGGGCCTACTTGTCGTTAGGTATAATAAACTACCTATCATGCCTTGATACTTGGTACTATCTACCGACTCACACTCTTCATCTTTTGTGAGTTTAGTATCAGAGGACATGGGGGTTTTCATTGGTTTAGAATCTTCTAGACCAAATTTCTTAAGCATTTCTTTAATATACTTAGATTGATTAAAGAAGATATCATCTTCCATTTGTTTTATTTGTAATCCAAGGAAGAAGTTAATTTCACCCATCATGCTCATCTCGAACTCGTCATGCATGATTTTGGCAAATTCATCACACATTTCTTGACAAGTCGATCCGAATATAATGTCATCGACATATATTTGAACAATGATGAGATTTGAGCTTTTCTTCTTAGTAAAAAGAGTGTTATTTACCATTCCCATTTTATATTCATGTTTAATAAGGAAAGCTTTTAATCTATCATACCAAGCTTTGGGTGCTTGTTTAAGACCATATAAAGCTTTCTTTAATTTATAAACATTATCCGGTTTTTCAAAATTAATAAATCCAGGAGGTTGTGCCACGTATTTCTCCTTATTGATAAAACCGTTCAGGAATGCACTTTTTACATCCATTTTGAATAGATTAAAATCTAAGGCACAAGCATAGGCTAATAATATTCTAATAGACTCAAGTCTAGCAACCGAGGCATAAGTTTCATCATAATCGATGCCCTCTTGTTGGTTGTAACCTTGAGCAACTAACCTAGCCTTATTTCGAGAAACAACACCGTTCTCGTCTAATTTATTTCTAAACACCCACTTAGTTCCTATGATTGTCATATTCTTAGGTTGTGGAACTAACTCCCAAACGTCGTTAGCAATGAATTGATTTAATTTTTCTTGCATAGCGACTATCCAACTTTCATCACCTAAAGCCTCATTCACATTCTTAGGTTCTATAGTTGATATAAAACAAAAGAAGTTACTTTGGTTTTGAGCTTGTGACCTAAGGGTTCTTTGGTTAAGGTTTCCTATGACATTTTCTAAAGGATGGTTCCTAGATTCCTTAATATTGACTATTTCGTCAATTCAATTATCTAGTGTTTTCATCTCAACAACATTTTCTAGTTTTTTTTCTTTTGGTGCCCCCAAGAGCTTCTTCTTCATCTAAGTCATCAACCACCCAGGATGATGTCTTAGAGGGAGGAGTTTCATCGAAAGTCACGTTGATGAATCTATGATTTTCCAAGTGGTTTTATTAAGGATGTGCAGTTTTACTATTTTGGTAGTAACCTAAAAAACACCCTTCGATGATTTGGGTCAAACTTGGAAGGTAGTCCTTTGGTGTTTAATATGAAGCACGTTGCTTCTAAACATTCTAAAATAGTCAGAGTAGGTTTACCCTACCTCTCAAGAGTTCATAAGGTTTTTTCCTAAATGGCTCGAATGAGATTCAGTTGAGAAGATATGTTGAAGTATCTATTGGCGTTACACCCAAACTTTGTTGTGGTAAACGATTGCTGCAATCAACATAGTCCAACTCATTTCTTGAAGTGTTCCCCCATTTTTCCTTTCGACCACTAGCCATTTGATTGAGGTTGCGGGAGCCGAGAAGTTATGTGTAATACCGTTGGCATTACAAAACTCCTCCAAATTGCACTTCATTAAACAACATTCTCTAAAACCGGGTTGGTGTTCTTTATGACACTATAGAACAACCTAGTTAGTTTTGGATTTTCCTACTAAATATTTTGAATTGGTCGGAAGCTTCGGTTTTATCCTTAAGGAATCTAGTTCAAGTATACCTAGAGTAGTCATCTACTATGACTAAGGTGTAACGGTTTCCTCCGTAACTTCGTACGGCGGATGGACCAAGAGCTCCAATGGAGAAGGCTAAGCATCTATTTATTGATACAATATCTTAGCCTTGTGACTAGCTTAGCTATGTTTTTCCATTTTGCAAGCATCACACACAATGTTGATCAAAACTTAAACTTAGGTAGGGTTTCTAACTATTTCCTTAGATGCAAATGATTGAATGAGACGCAAGATTAGCAGAACCTAATCTCCTATGCCACAGAGTGGAATTTTTCATCAATCGTTGCATAGACAAATTTTGTCTTAAGCATATTTCCTAACTCATCTAATATAAGCCTTTCTTCCTAAACCTCTACCTATACTTTACCTCCTTCGTAATTTCCACCTATCATGTTCGAGAAGGTACTCTACACTTATTATCACTATATTTTTTTCCTATACTTTAGCAGTTAAATCCTAAGTTATCAACATGTTCTACATTATCTATATTGAGAGAGTCATTAGAAATCGTACCTTTACCAATGATGTTACCGCGAAGATTACTACCAAAAATGACGGTACCTCCATTGTATGCCTTGTAAGTGGATAAGAGCTTTCGGTTACCCGTCATATGTTTAGGAGCATCCCGCTATGCTTAATCTATTACGTCGGGTCCAAGTCGACTCCAAAACTATCCTATTTAAATAAGACAATAACTCAATATTGATCCCCAATATCTCATGTGTCGAAAGTTGTAAGTGCTAAACATCCCTTGCATGTGATGCAATTGGTTGGGATGTGGAAATGGAAGACACATTTCCCATGGCTTATAACTTTGACGAGGAAAGTTGTTCCAAGTTACGAGAAAGCCATGAGGTTGGTTTTGTCGACCAACGTTCCTTTTTGGTTGCGGTGTTTTGGTACGAGGATAATTATTATTGACTCTTCTAGGAGGTAGAGTTTTAGATCTAAAGTTTGGTTTCGAAAATCTAACTTCGGGTTTTGACAAAGGCTTATAGAATTGTTTTAACATTCATTGTCACTAGCAAAACGGAACTTTAGCTTGTTGTTTACAAATAGTGTTTTTGGTCTAGACCCAAAATAGATTTTTAAAAAGACACACTTTTCTCAGATCCAGGCGTTGCTGGTGGCGGTCCCATAATTATTTTGGGGGCCGCCTGAGTGCTTTGGGGGCCGCCCATATTTATGGGACCTCCATCAGAGGACACCTTTTTCTGAGCTTTCACAAATTTTATTTCCTTAGTTCCACTAGATGATGCTTTCATATGAAATATAACCTAAATAAAAACCTAATTTATACAGCCGAGTGGTTACTTACTACCAAAAATGACGGTACCCGGTCCATTGTAGCCTTGTAAGTGGATGAAGAGCTTTCGTTTACCCCGTACATATGTTTAGGAGCATCCGCTATCGTTAATCTATTCGTACTGTTCCAAGTTGCTCCAATGCATTCTATTAATATAATACATAACATAGACCTCAAATATATGATCCCCAATATCGCGATGGGTCTAAAAGTGTTAGTGCTTAAAACAACCCTGCATATGATGCAATATGGTTGGGATTGGAAATGAAGACACATTTCCCATGGCTATAACTTGTGACAGGAAAGTTGTTCCAAGTTACAGAAAGCCATGAGGTTGGGTTTTGGTCGACCAACGTTCCTTTTGGTTGCGGTGTTTAGGTACGAAGGATAATTATTATTGACATCATTCGTAGGGGTAAGAGTGTTTAGGATCTAAAGTTTGGTTTCGAAAATTGCGAACTTCGGTTTTGACAAAGGCTTATAGAATTGTTTTAACTTCATTGTCCACTAGCAACGGGAACTTGTAGCTTTGTTACAATTATGTGTTTTGGACTAGACGCAAAATAAGATTTTTAAAAAACACACTTTTCTCAGATCCAGGGCGTTGCTGGTGACGGTCCCATAATTATTTTTTTTGGGTCGCCTGAAGTGCTATGGGGGCCGCCATCCTATATTTATGGGACCTCCATCAGAGGACATCTTTTTCTGAGCTTTCACAAATTTTATTTTCTTAGTTCCACTAGATGATGCTTCAAATGAATTAAACCCTAAACCTAATTTATCACCGGAGGGTTTTTGACTACTTAACATTTCATTTAAGCAATGTGTACTCTTTTCAAATTTATTTAATCTAGTGGATTCTTCTTTGAGTTTTTCATTCTCAATTTTAAGAGATTGGCAAATTGTGCATTCGAGATCAACTCCCTTGTTTTTCTCAAGTGTGGACAATTTATCTTTTAACTCTCTAATTTCCTTTTCTAAGCTATTTCTAGTGTTCTTTAATCTTTTGTTTTTAGTGATTATCTTTAAGCTCATTTTGCATAGTTTATCATATTCATTATCTAGAGCTAAATCATCTATTGATGAATTTTCATCACTAAAGTAAGAGGATTCGGAACATACCTCATTTGGTGTTTGAGCTACTAGACATGCTTCGTTATTGACCTTCTCATCATCTTCTTCACCGCTATCACTCCAAGAACCTCCAACAAATGCTCTTTGGTTCTTGTCTCTCGGTGGCTTTGGACATTCTCCAATAAGATGATTCGGGTCGCCGCATCTAAAGCATTTTCTTAAAAACAAACCACTTATACCGTTCTTATCATCTAGGGCTTCTTTGGAAACATCTTTTTGTATGATTCTGTTTGGCCCTATGTTCACAATCTACTCTTTCTTTTAATAGAAACTATCTAGAAGTCTCTTACCGCCTATGGCATTTCTTTGTCTCACTCTAGGAAGTTGAACCACTCTATCACTAGATTCTTTCTTAGCCTTTAAAGAAGAGTAAATTTCCTGTTCAACTTTGCTTTGGACTATTTCAGAGAATCTTTTTGGTATGATCATCTCAATGGACTTGTAGTTTTCATGAAGCTCATCAAGAGATAGTGATGTTAAGTCTTTCGACTCTTCAATTGTCGTGACCTTTGCTCTCTATTTAGGATGTAGAGCTCTAAAAAAGTTCCTTACGTAGTTCTTACTAGAATAACATTCATCAAGAGCTTTAAGACTAGTAATAATAGTATTAAATCTAGCAATGCACTATATAAGATTCTTTTATTGTCTTCAGAAAAATGACGACTTGTTTATTATTGCTAACCTATAAGGTTCGATCTTATTATCTTTGACTTGACTATCTACTTGATGGGCGATTAACAATTTTCCAATTTATGTTGCCGTGTTACACATGAAAATTTTTATATTCTTTTCTTGGCAACAGCATTTTATAAAAATAACTATTTTAGTTCATTATTTTTCGCAAGCCTTTTTTAAGTTCATCACTTTGTTTTCAAAAGGGACACTCTCATCAAATTTTGGTTTCTAGGGATTTGAATAACGGAGTTGAAAATCACCGTTGAGTAATACTTGCCAAAGATCTAAGTTCTTTTTGATTTAACATATGTCTCGAATCTATTTTTCCAATAAATAAAACTATCGCTTTCAAAAAGTGGTGGTTTTGCATGATTGCCCTTAGGTTATTGGTCGGTATCATAGATCGATCCCACGCTTTTAAAATACAATATATTTTAAAAATCTTGAGTGACCTTGCTCTGATACCAATTGTGGAAACTAGAAGGGGGGTTGAATAGTTTACAAGTTTTTTATGTTTTAAAAGTTTACTTTCAAAAATGTTTAGATCCGAGTTATATGTTTAACCAATTCACAATATGAACAAGCAATAACTATCTAAACTAGAACTAGATAACAACAATAATAATGTAAAGAGATAAGGAAAGAAACTACCAAACCAAGACACCAAGATTTTATAGTGGTTCGGCTACGAAGCACCGTATCCGATCGAGATTTCACTATGTCAACAAGCTCCCTTTAGGCGGAGAAAACCGTTTACACGTCGCTTACGTTATTTTTTGACACTAAGTAAATATCGAGTCTAATTTAGCTAGAACAATATACCTTTCACAATATATAAACAACTCAAGATCTTCACTACGGATCTACACAAAATCCAGATCAACAAATAACACAAGATAATTAAATAAGAGATTTAGAAATTAAAGAAAAGAAGAGAGAATCTTTAATTAACACTTCGTTTTCTTGACGAATACGAGTGTTCTTCTCTTGCACTTGAATGAGAGGGAAGAGATGAGAAGAAGATATTAGATCACTTGAAACAAGATCTAAGTATGTTAGTGATCAAGAGTTTTAGTGAGAGAAAGAAGTTTTAGAGAGAGAAAGAAGAGACTGAAAAATTTCATGCAAAGAGGAATGATTTTCAGCAAGGTGTGGACAAGTATTTATAGACAGGGAAAATTAACGGTAACTGGTGGCGGTCCTGGCGGTCCCATATATATAAGGGGGCCGCCACCTAGACTCCGCTCTTTTTTTGTCTTTTTATGGGGAATGTTATATCTGGTGTAGAAGCTTTTGTTTTGGGGGGGGGGGGAATTTGAATTTCAAATTTTAAGTTTTTAATAAAACTTTTTTTTTAATTAAAAAATATTTTGTATAATTAATTTTGTGAAAATCTTTGTAAAAATATAATGGATGAGAAAAATATTTTCTTGATCACTAATCATGCTTGATGATTTGTTTGTTCATACCTTAAGTGATCACTAATCTTAGAAATGGAATTTTACGATTAATAATTTGTAAACGTTTAATTTAATTGTAAACGTTTTTACATTTTGTTATTATCAAAATGTTGAGAGGTTGAAAAATATAAATAACGTTTTTAGACATTATTTGTATTAACACAGTACTCGAGGTTTGTGCCCCAAAATAGATACAGATGCTGCCAAACATCTTACGAATTACCTCAAATGTTAAATGCGTCAATGGTTATCTAAAGAGCACAGCCTAGATGGGGATTGTCAGTCCTGATAGATCTATCCACAACATTCACGTTTACTACCCATAGTAATTAACGGCTTATGATAAAAGGGGACTTAAATGGCAAAGTAGGTACTTAGGCAATAATAGAGTCGGGAAATAGCATACAGTTTCAAAAGAACTTGTGTCCAATATGAAAATCAAGCATGTAATCTCACCCCGTAGAGTTTGTAAAACAAGTAAGTAGAAAAAGGGGAGCTATGAACTCACCTTGTGCAAAACGGCGAAATCAACGATATAGTAGCTGAAGTAAATCAAACACCCTAAGTGCAACCTAAAATAAATGGCGCAACTTAGCAAAATATACAACTAACACTCACACAAATGAGAATGAAATAAAAGAAAATTTGTATAAAACGTTTTTCTTTAACCGGAACAAGTATGGCATTGCGTCCTAAATTTATAGGTCGAAATTCCCCAAAACACAAGTCCTAATCTGAATTTATATTACTTCTAAGACATGTCTTAAGTTTACATCTTAACCAATAATTTCTACAAGTGCCCACGCTAGTTTTACGTCTAACTATTTCGTTATTTACCAAAATTCTGAAATTTACCCATCTTAGAAAGCGCATAATTCAAAATCCGTAATTGATAAAAATATGAGGTTTTCGTGTACAGAAATATTTATGAATCTAGTTTCCAAAAATATGGGCCCCACTGCCTAGAATTTTAAAAACCTAGGTGAAATTACTATTTTACCCTACAATACAAATGCAGAATATTTTCTAAAATTTACCGCTTCACCATTTTTAGTATATCTCCTAAACTATACATCCGAAGAGGATGACACACACGGAAAAATTTAAGTTGACTTGATATCTAGAAGCTAAAGTTTTACATATTTAGGTGTTAGTATACAAAATTTTGGACTTATTAAGGTTTCAAATTCAGGTTGCGCAAAATGACCCATTTTAGTAAAATGGTGATTTCTCATCCATCCGAAATGGTTAACAATCCATCCAAATTGCTATGTGTACCTACGACATGTACCTAGTTCACTATTGATTTGCCCAGAACTCCCCAAGCCAAAAATCTTTCTATATTCACTAATCTATCTAACTTTTCAAAACAGTCCCAAAGAAAGTGTGACAAACTTTTATAGCTTATGAAAACAGACGCATTTTGAAATCTATCGATGCTATTAAAGTGAGACCAGTTGGAGGTGGTGCCTATAAGTGTCTTATACAGGTACCATGATTGCTTTTCAAAGATTTTTCAAAAAAACATGGAGTTAAGCTCCATTTCCTAACACTAGGTCTGATTCGACTAGTTTTAGTAAATCGGCCGTATCTCACTCATCTAGAAGAGATACGGCTCTATCTAACTCACCACATGTACCTTAAACCTTTATCTACAACCTCATCAACTTTTCTCAGGTCTTACAAGCCAAAAATAATTCGTAAACATCACAACAACCTGCTGCCCCAAAACAGTCCTAAAGTCAATTTCAAAATCATACCAAACAATGTTTTTATCCCATCAAAATCCTATGCAATGCCACACTAATTATTTCACCCTCGCAAGAACATCAAAAATATAATTATTTCCAGAATAAAGATCCAAAATGCATGGCCAAATTAAAGAATAAAAATTAAGAATCAAAGAACAAAACTTACAAGATTAGGATTAAAACTAGTGAATCAAACACAAACATACCCTTTTGGGTGTTGGCTGATTTTTGGACCAAAGAGGAACCCAAACCAAATCAAAACTTGTTTCTAACCCTTTCAAATATTATTATTCACTTGTTATAACAAAACCCCAATCAAAAACTTCAATAAAAATCACCAAGAACCCTGTAAACTTCAATTTAATCCACCAAACTTTGCAAGGAGTATAAAGAGGATGTTGTGATGAAGAATATGATGATTAAATTTTTGTAGAGATAGTGGAGTGGTGGTGGTTTCGTGGCAGCCATGGGAGGTGGAGAAGGAGGAAGATGAGATCCATTTTTATGGAAAATGAATGTGTGTGAGTGTGTTTGTGTCGTGTTTGTGTGTGTGCATCGTTGGGCTGACCATTTTTGGCTTAATACATCTTTTTTTTATTAATTATGTTAAGTGTAAGTATTGTATAGTATAAAGGTAAATGTATAAATAAAAAGGTAAGGTTTTTAGCAAGTTTGACCAAGACGTAAAGTAAAATTTAAAATTTCTAAAATAAAATTTTATAGAATCCTCGAGGTAATATATGGAAATATTTAACTACGATAAACACATAGACGAGCAATGAGCTAAAAGACGGCTTAATTTTACTAGAAACGTAAAATTTACCGAATCGCGTACATAGTAAAAATAAAATTTTACTTAAGGGTAAAAATAGGAATTAATTATTTACCTGAGTTTTACGGAGTCTCACAAAAATGGTATGAACTGCAGTGTGTGGTTTGACAAGTGGCACCCTAGTGGTCCACTTAACAAACTAATTGACCATAGAATTATTGTCTAGGTTGGGTTAAGTCTTAATGCAAAAGTTTGTGATATGATTAATGATGGATCTTAGACCTGGCCTGTGGAATGAGAGGGTAGATATAATGAGGTCCTTAATGCTCATGTCCTACCCATTATTCATGAGTATGGTTGTTTGGATTGATAAGGAAGGAAGGCAAAAAGATTTCAGTATAAGTAAGGTTTGGGAAGCTGTTAGGACTGATTATCCTAAAGTAAACTGGTATAAGCATGTTTGGTTTATCTAGTGTATACCTAGGCATGCATTCATTACTTAGATTGCTATTAAGGGGAGATTAAAGACTAAGGATATAATTGCTAAATGGTTTACTGTTCATGATCTTACATGTCACCTGTGTAGGAATGATGTTGAGTCTCATAGTCACTTGTTTTTCGCTTGTGTCTACTCTAGAAGACTATAGGAGAGGCTTAAACCAATGGCTTTGTTGGAAAATGTGAGTAACAGTTGGGCTAGTTTAATATCTAGGATAGTAAATAGGCATGTAGTAAATAAGATTTTGAGTATAATACAAAGGTTGGTCTTTAGTGTTGCTATTTATTTCCTATGCAAAGAAAGGAGATTTAGGATATATCAGCAGAAAGATAGGGATTTGGATTGTCTTTTTGATCATGTTGTGAACATTGTTAAGCTTAAGCTTAGGGGTTTAACTTTAAAATAGACACTTGATGTGATGAAAGCTTCTATTTTGTGGGATTTTCCCATTGACAGAAGCAAGTATTATAGGGATATGGTTAGAGACTTATTTTTTGGGAATTATATTTGAGTTGATAAGACAAAACATATGAAAGATGAAGGGCTTAAAAGACAAAGGAGGAATTCTTCAAAAGATGGAAGATTACAGAAGATTTCCTAGAAGATAATTGTAAAAGTTAGGAAGATTTGTTTATTTCCTAATACTTATCCTTTGTAAACCTAATATCTCTAGTATATAAAGAGATACAGGTCATTAGGTTTAGGTGTACAATTTGTGAGTTCCTGTACCTAAACGTGTGTGTGTATTCCAGGCGTAGAGATGTAGACGCCATATGTTAGGTTTAGCCTCAAGGATCTTATGATTCCTGTTACAGTTCATTGATGTAACCGTATTATTCTGATCAAATAATATTGGGGCTTGGAATGTTTGGTAAAACCTTGTTCATAACATTGTTCTTTATGTGTTAATTCCGCTGTGCAAAATATATTATCAATGTTATTGGTATCCTAGATAGCTTAAACAGTCCTAGAAGATTATCAACGTTTCTTTAATCTTCACAATTGATATCAGAGCCTGGTGGCTCGTGATATCTAGGATCTACAAGGTTTTTGGTATTGTGTTCTTGATGAAAAAGAAGAGACAAATCTGTTTTGGCGATTTGGTGTGATTTTGGTGAAGTTAGGGTTTTTGCGACACTTTAAAGTGTCGTCTTTATACTTAAAAAAAGACGACTATGATTATTTTTGGTTTAAATTTGTTCGTGATGATCTGAGGACATAAAGGAACAGCAGTTATAAGGTACAGCAGATAGGTTCAAGAAGGTGTTCTGGTTTGTTTATGTGGAAGCATGATACAAGTTCTTGGACTGAAGGTAAAGCAGCAGGTATTTAATGGTTTCTGCGTTCTTGGGAGTATAAGTTGTTCATGGGCGATGACAGTTATGGTACGTGGATCTTAACCCTATTTAATAGGGCAGCATACTCATGATTTAGGATTAATAAAAGTTACTGCTGTTGATTGTTTATAATGAATACGTGGGTTATGATTTTTGATTATATGGGATCTGTTATAAATATGAAATCCCTAATGTTTAGGGATTGTATTATGATCCTATAATAACTTCCATAAATATTTTTGATGTTGTTGTTTGTTTAAGTTTTGGACGTGAATTAGTTTGGATTAGCAGACGTGGTATTCTTTGGTAAGTAAATATATTTCTAATGCTATTGGTATGGAAAGTTTAAACTGCCAATATAATTTTAAAGTGGCTATGAATACTTTGTACTGCCAAAGATGATTCAAAAGAAAGTAAGTGCAGTTTATTGGTTAATACTGCTTGGGTTAGCAGTTACAACTGCTAGTAGTAATCGATTGGGTTTAATAGTGCTAGTTTGTTATTCGTTAATGTTGCTAATTCTTGGTTAATGCTGCCAATTAAAGGTTAGTACTGCTCGTTGATTTTTAGTACTGCTAATTGGATGTTTATACTGTTGGTGGTTTAAAGAGTTAGTAATGTTTGAAAGATGTTTTTGTTAGTACTGCTGCGTTGATACTTAATACTGCTGGCCAAGAAAATTAATACTTCCAGTTCATAGTTTGTACTGCTATTGAAAGCAGTTAATACTGGTAGCTTTAGCAGATATCGGATAACACACATGTTGAATCTCGGATTGAACAGATGCTTCGTTTAATGGGAAGCTAACAGATTAATTTTGGTTTAAATGTTTAATGGCTCGTTTTTGGATTTCTTAGAATAATTGGTTACGAAGAAGGTTGTTTATGACTTATTTGATGGTGAAGTGGAATTTCACGGGTTTGTGTTCTTATCATATCTCAAACGGCTTACAACATTTGGAGGTAACTTGTTTATGCTTACAACGGTGTGACGAAGACTTGTCAGAATCTAGCAAAGGTGTGTGGTTTTTCTTATGGTGCTCAAAGCTCACATTTGCTATCACTTTGGTTATGTGTCTTATAGAAGATGTGGATTTTCTCAAGAGGTTGCGATCTACTTATACTTTGGTCTTGGTATGAGTTTGACGTCACGTGGATAGTACAAGATATAAGACACAAGTTTGGGTTATTCTACTTCAGCATCAAGTTTGTTATACTTAGTTTTCTTTATCAGTGATCATTTTATAGAGCCTGCAGAATTGAAGATTAAAGGAATGGTTAACATATAGGTTTCAGGGGAAGCTTAATGTTAAAATGTTTAACCATTTACATGCATCATCGAGGTGAAGGTTTTTACTACTGCTAGTCATTATTACTACTGCTAGTTTAAGTTTCTACTGCTCAAGTTCATTTATCTTAAGGCGCGTCATGGAGGGTAATTTGAGTTGTTGGAAGGATGGATTAGAAGTGTGATAGTGGTTTGTGGTTGTCGAAATCAAAGTTGTATACTTTAGTCCCCTATTTGATTATGACAAAAAGAGGAAGAAGGCGTTACAAAGATGATTTGCAACTTGTAGATCCTTGGTGGTATAGTTCTATTCTTTCATATATATTAGCTTCAGGGGAAGAAGCTCGTGCTTATTTTGGTTTTGTCATTATCAACTAGGGAAAGATTATTGGGAATTATATTTGAGTTGATAAGACAAAACATATGAAAGATGAAGGGCTTAAAAGACAAAGGAGGAATTCTTCAAAAGATGGAAGATTACAGAAGATAATTGTAAAAGTTAGGAAGATTTGTTTATTTCCTAATACTTATCCTTTGTAAACCTAATATCTCTAGTATATAAAGAGATACAGGTCATTAGGTTTAGGTGTACAATTTGTGAGTTCCTGTACCTAAACGTGTGTATGTATTTCAGGCGTAGAGGTGTAGACGCCATATGTTAGGTTTAGCCTCAAGGATCTTATGATTCCTATTACAGTTCATTGATGTAACCGTATTATTCTGATCAAATAATATTGGGGCTTGGAATGTTTGGTAAAACCTTGTTCATAACATTATTCTTTATGTGTTAATTCCGATGTGCAAAATATATTATCAATGTTATTGGTATCCTAGATAGCTTAAATAGTCCTAGAAGATTATCAACGTTTCTTTAATCTTCACATTATTTAACGATAATGCCTCATGATTGATCAATCTTATGAGGTAAATTTTTAGGCAGCCTGGTCCCATGAGGGGACTGGGTTATGGGATTGTAATAAGGTCTTTAATAGTGATGTTTTTGAGGATTGTTCTAGTTGCACTAATATTAGTAATTGTATGTTAATTGATGGTTATAGGACTATTTGGATGAGTATGTTTTTTAAATGGATGGCCAATAATGGATTGGTAAATTGTTACTTGTGGGGTTTCCTTGTGTCATTATTAGTAAGTTCCTAGAAGAGTGGATTGCTAATTGGTGGGATAAGGATGTACTCTTTGAGTACCTTTTCTATCCTAGGTGGCTTCCCATTTTGATTGGTGTTAGTATTGACTCTAGCAGGGTACATGGTTTGGTTGTGTTGAACTTCATTATATACAGGTTTCATGTTTGCCTGTTTGTATCTGAGATTTCATTTTATTGGGAAGGACATATCTGTTTTTCTTTGGGGGATAGACTAGATGGCCTTATGTTTTGGATTGGTAGTGGTTTGGATAGGTGTGTCTCACAACTAGAGAGAGCTGAAAGAGGTGCCTTCCATGCGTGTGAGATCACACCTGACCATAACATGTATTGTCTAATTCCTTAAAGGTTTCCTAGTATGTGGTGCCCTGTCTAACCTTATCTCAGTTATGTGTGCAGTTTAGAAGAATATCAAGGAAATGATTTGCTCACTCTTTTGGCACCACTAGTTTGGAGAGTTTTAGGGGAGAGTTGTACTCTTTTTTCCCTCACCATGGTTTTTCCCATTGGGTTTTACATGGGAGGGTTTTTTAAGAAGACAATATCCCTTGGAATTGCTATCACTAACCCTCTCCTTGTTCATGATGGAAGTATGTTTTCAAAAGACTCAGCATGTTGGTTTCTGCTTACGGATGGTTATAATAAAGTCATTAGGATTACTTGTTATGTTGTTCATTAATGGATGGTATGATTTCAGTTTTGTATATGTAACTTTTTGTGTATGTAATTTATGTAATTGAGCTTGGGGATTGTCCAATGCCAATGTGCTTTTAAGCATAAGCAGGCTAGTTAGGGATGTGTCCTAATAACTTTGTTGTCTTGTGCTTGTTTTTGTTTCTCTTAGTCTGTTTGGCACTTTTCTTAACAAATTTACCTTTAGGGAAAAAAGTTAACTTGTTATGTCTTCTTGTTAAGACATGTATATGAATTCATTGACTTGATCAAAGACTTATAACAAATAGTAAGAATTGGATGTTTATGTCTACTTGTTAGAACATACAGATAAATTCATTGACTTGATCCAAGACTAATAAAATAAAGCATGCAACCAATTTAGTAATAATATTGATGCTATTATGTATTGACTTAAGTTGGCAAATAGGTAAAGCCGTAAAGTATAAGATCATCAAAATGAATCATGGGATATGTCTTACAATATCGATCCTAACAGAATACCACATTTTCATGGTATGGCCTACAAGAAAAATCAAACTCTATTGATAGTGTTTGATTATTGATGAATTTAAGTACTTTACCTCTTAAACTATCAAGGTTAGTAAATTGTGTATGTCATGTATATAGTCAATAAGACTTCAACCTATAAGGTTATTGAGACATTATTCTAGTAATAAGATTGAATGAATCTCATTGTGTCTTGATTGAAGTTCGGTTTTTTTGTTAAAATCCCTTGAAGATTGTTATTAACAAAAGTCGAGAACTATTAATGTATTTTGTATGTTCCAAATGAGAACAATATATTGTTACTCTATATGTATTTGGAGAATAGTCTCTTCTTACAAAATTAAAGTGGGAGCATCTATAGATCTAGTAGAGATAAAATAAAAAAATTGAAACGCCCCTTTTCCGACTCTAAAATTTACCAAAAATAAAAAACTTTTGCGGAAACGACTGACCGGGAATGATCTTGTGTCATTCCTTAAATAACTGATCAAAATATATTACCATTCAACTCTTGAAATTATTATTAACAAAAAATAGACTCAAATAGCTTTCCAACGATATAAAGTATGCCTTCTAACTCTTTACGGTTTGGTTTTTACGACTAAAACAAGAATAACAAAAAACTATGACCATGGATACGCCGTATCCACCCTAAACCTTCAATACGCCGTATCCATACCTTGGATATGTCGTATTGAACCAACAGACCCAGAACTTGTAGAAACATGTGCAGAAAATCCCTTTTTGACCCAAAACACGACTTTCGGGACTCGATACTTTACAAAGACTTCCAAAATTCATTAACATATCATATAACTTCATTTTATTAAGTATTTGTGATCTAAATGACCCATAACATATATTTTACGGGGTTTTCCAAACACCCGTTATAACACCCCCATTTTGACAAATATAGCAGCGGAAGCTAATTTGGGGTATTACTTCATAGTACAACAGTCATAATCATAAAAAATGAATCGTAAAGAGACGTTTTGGAAAATTTAGTTATCATTCATTTATTCATCAGAGTTTTACAAAAGAAAGGTCCCAAAATCTAGAAACATAAAGTTTGAATGATAACAATTTAGCCATCTTTAAGTCTATGCCACTGGTATGTGCCTAAATTCACATACCTTTGACCTTTAAAATCGGACTTAAATGACAAAAAACGTACCAATAATACATTGTATTTGTATGTTTTCATTTATATTGTGCAGGAAATGGATATTCAACAAAAGGACAAAAAATCAAGCCAAAACAGACAAAACCGAGCACGAAATGGAAGAGCGTGAAAAAGACAAAGTCAAAATCCAAAAAGTCAAAGTCAAAGTCAACAGGTCAAAGTCAAAGCCGACATCGAAAAAAATACTTAATGGGCCACCCAAACCCATCTAATGGGCCGGGTCTGCCCATTAATACATTTGATTACAATGTATAAGCCTAAAGTCTTATAAAAGCCCAAATTCCTTATCTAATAACCAAACGTGGCCCAAAACAGTTACTAGGCCCAATTCATATTTAACTGTTGTTAAACACTAAACAACCCATCCCTTTTACTTCATTAATCCTAAAAGGATTGTCCTTGTAACAACACCATACACACTGAAGGACCAATCTTGCCAATTTCCCTAAACTTTCAACACCACAAGGACTTTTGGTGCAAACAAACATTACACATTCAGGGACTAAATTTGCCATAACCTCAAAATCTTTACCCTGCACCAAATTAAACACACAGTACCAATACAACCTTTCCCACCAAACTCTTGGCACTATTCCCCTATCACTTTCACCTCAAAACCTGCAACCCCAGACAAAAACTTCACTCTCAAACCTTCACCTCACCTCACTACACTCCATATCCACCTTGGCAATCCCCTTGAATACCATTGGTTAATGAAAAAGACAAGGAATGAAGGGTTATGATCGTTTGACTTGGGGACAAAGAAAAATGAAGGGCTGAGATGGACTTTGGGATCTCTCTCACACAACAAACACACCAGCTGAGTCTCTCACAGGAAAAGCACAACAAGAGGACTTGAAGACCTAGATATTTTAGTATAAGTAGTAGGACATTTAGTTCAATGTTCTTTGTCGAATTTTGTTAAGTCAGTCTTGTATTAACAAAGTTTAGTCCATTTTAATTACTGTCTTTTAATTTACTTGTCATTTAAATTATTGTTGCATTGTAATCTTTTCTTAAGTTAATGAAAATTTTAAGCTTTCTTTAAATTATTGTCATTTACTTATATTATCTTTTAAATTCTGTTTTTTAAGCTCTTGTATAAGCTTTTGAACCTTTGAAAGCTTATATAAACACTTGTTTTTAATTCTGTCCTAAAAACCAAAAAATCACAAAAATCACCAAGAAATCACATGGAGCAAGGTAAATTCTGGATGGCCTTGGGTTAGTGCTTCTTGGGAAGCTATAGGAAAGGTTTATAAGTTATTTAAGAGCTTATTGTCTTGCTAAAAAGCTTGGACACTTGTAAGATTCCATTTTCTCATTTTTTTTTTTCAAATTTTTGCTTATTACTTTTCATCTGCTTATTTATTGCTTATTCCTGCTTTTTATTGTTTATTTATGTTATTTGTTGCTTGTTTATGCTTTTGTATGGCTTTCATGTCCTTTAGTTAAGTTTTGCTTTAAAACTGTCCTTGTTTACTTAATCTGCTTAATTCTTTGTTTGCTTAATTGAGTGCTTATTGTTGTGATCTCATATCTTATTTTTGCCTAACATTGCTTGGTTAATATCTGTTTTCAAACCACTTATCTTAAATCATCAGAAATCAGTTTAAAAATTGATTTTATAAAGTTAAAGGGGTGTTTGGGACAGTAGGTGAAAGTGGGTCAAAACAGGTTTTAAAAATAGTAAATTAATTAGGAAAAATGCAGAAAATTAATTGTATTTTTTTCAGGTGAAAGTGGGTCAAAACAGGTTTTAGAACAGGTTTTAAACCATTTTGGTCTTTTTTTTTCATTTTAAAAATTAGTTTAGTTAAAATTATTTACTATAAATGCAGAAAATTAATTGTATTTTTTTCATTTATAGAAAATTAATTTACTATTTTTTTTCATTTGGGTCAAAACAAGTCTGCAAACACCCTGCCCCAAACACCCCTTTAACTTTATAGTAAATTAATTTTTTTCATTTTAAATTAATTTACTATTGTTTGGGACAATTAATTTTCTGCATTTTTCCCAATTAATTTACTATTTTTAATCAATTTTTCTTTTTAAAACAGTTTTTAATTCATAAAAAACTATTAAAAAGTCAAAAAATATAATTCTTTTTTTTTAATTTTCTTTTATCATTTAGCACTTAGGAAAATTAGATTTGCATTCGTAGGGATAAAATTTCACAATTTGGTTTTTTAAAGAACGGGATTAGAATCTCGTTCTCGTTTTTCTTTATTCGTTTTTTAAAAATTGCTTTCATTTTTAGGTTTTCTTTATTCGTTTTTGCATTTTAATTATAGAAATAGGAAAACAAATCCTAAAATTTCTTGAACTATTCAAACACGCGATCACGAACGTATACCCGATTTTTAATTCACGCCTCGTTGGGAAACGACTCGGGAGATTTTTGATTTTCCTTTGGTCAAAAGGAATTTTTTGAGTCTTTCGGAATACGTATACTATTATTGATATATAATTAACCCTAAAAAGTGGGTTATCAAATTTGGAGCCGCTGCCGGGGAGGTGTGAACGATTATCGTGAACGTTTGTAGATTAGTGTTTGAAGACCCTTCCCTCGTGAAGTTCTCATTCCCGTTTGTGAATATTTTCTTCTTATTATTATAAATATATAAAAATACAAAAATATTTTTCGTTTTCTTTTATTGTATATATATAAAAACAAGAAAAATCAAAAATATAAAAAAATTTGTCCTTAAATAAGATTAAAATGCATCATCAAATCAATACTCTAAACTTTGAGTATTTCCATTAATAAGTTCCCAAACAAAAGATTTAAAACTTGCCTTTGTGTCACTTGTGAAGTACGGCTCACCTTTGATTGATAAACAAACTATAAGAGGGGTATAAGGAGGGTTGTTCCGACGAACTACGACCCGAAAGGAGAAGGTTTTTAATAGCTTCGCGCTTTCCCGCTCCTCCGCTCCTTTGTGCGTTTTTCTTTTAGAGAGCTACCGTGAAGCAAGTTGATTATCGGTTTAAGTTATTCAATCTCATTTTGTCCTTTAATAAAATATGTTGTTTAAAAAACTCGAAAAACCAAAAATAATCTCCTTTAACCTCTTTGCCATTTAATTCTTCTTCTTATCCCTCTAATTTGTTTAATTCTTTTCATTATCCCTCTTGAATTCTATCATCATGTATGGATTTAAAGAATGTTTGTCTTGTGAAGCTTTGTATAATAAAGAACATTGTTGTTCAAATGTGAGTTCCGTTGACAATTTTGTTCGTGATCCTAATCCGAACTCTTATCCTTCCTACTCACCTTTACAACCCCAAACATCGTCGTTCAATCAACGTCGTTGTTTTCATTGTGAAGATACGTTAGAAGAAGATGAATATTGTAAACGGTGTACTTGCAAGAAGTGTGGATCTGGTCTTAGTAAAGGATTTTGCTTCATTTGCGCTTCAAGTAATGAAAATTCATCCATTGATGATTCTAATCCAAATTCTTTCATTGATTCTCCAAAAGTTTTCAACCCACCTCCGCAACCCCTAACTCATTCCATTGAGTCAATGAATGACAATCCTAACTTTGATGACACACCTCAAGAACAAAGTGTCCACTATCAAGACCCTAGTGAAAATTTTGCACAAAATTTTTCACAAAGTCCTCCACAAATCAACCAAAATTGTTGTTACGGGTGTGGTGATTCGTTAGATGGTATCTTTTGTCAACGATGTACTTGTGAGTCTTGTGGGAACGGTGCTCATTATGGCTACGATTGTCCACCTCAAGTTCCGTTTATCTATAATCCGGAACCGTGTTACAATCAATAATTTAATTTCCCACAAAATTTTCAAGGTTTTCAACAATAATATATTTGTTGCACCCTCTTTGGGGGCCCGCATGAGACTTTTCAATGTCAACAAGTGATCTTCTACGAACCTTGTTGTGAAAATTGCGAACGTCCTCATGAGACTTTTCAATGTCAACCGATGAATTATTATGAGCCCAATCTTTGTTTTGAGTCTAATTATTCCGGTTTTGACCAATTTGAACCCCCACAGCACCCCGTCATTCATCAATCGATTCAAGAAAAAACTTGTGCTGAATTACTAGCAGAGGAACGGGCAGCTAATATCGATCAATCACCTCCTCAAGAAATGAGTATCTAAGATATGAAGGATCTAAAGCAACATTATTTAGATGAAATGAAAAGTTTAATTAATGACTTACAGATTAAAGATTATCGTAATGAAAGAATAGATATTCAGTATAGAAGGGAATGTGAAATTATGATTTATGAGCTTAAACAGAATTTCAATAGAATGAGTATTGAAATTAGGAAAAAGGAGAAAGAGCTTCTGCAACAAGAGTAGGCAGCTTATGTTAGTACTTCACAACGGTTTAATTGTATTTATGATGATGACGATGATGAAGAAAGTTCTATTCCATTGAGTGACGTTATTTCTGAACTTCCTCCGTGTATTGCAATCAAACCCGTTTTATCAACTATGGAGCTCGTTGACTCTCTCATAATGGAAGATGAGCATCTTGACACTACTCCGGCAACGGAATCGGACGAATTCATAAAGTCTAGTGTTGAGAACCTTGTCCCAATCCCAAGTGAGTCTGAGGACTTTTTCGATATCGAAAGTGAGTGTGATGTACCCGATTGTGATAATTCTCAAACGATGAATTTTTCAACGTTTTCCAATCCTCTTTTCGATGATTCTACCTCTAGTGATGACGAGCCAAGTCATGAGGAGATTATTCACGAAATAAGATTTAAAACTTATTCAAACCCTCATTTTGATCTTGACGAGGAAATCATTTCTAGTGAGTTTAATCCGATTCATAATGAAGACCTCGATTCTACTCTGAAAAATGATCGTTCTTATACTGAGTCTTATCTTCTTGAATAATTACTCAATCGCGATACTTTGATGGCTTCCTCTCCTAAGAATGATTCTCTCTTCAATGAGTTCGCCAGTAAACTCATAACAATTCCTCCAAGAGTTGTTAATAGAGAGCACAAGGAAAATATTAGTCTTTTGGAGAGGTTGCTATATGATAATTCATCTCCCCGACCGCCAGAAGATTTTCATGTTATTCCAAATACGATCATCAAGTCTCTTCCCACATTTCCTATCCCCATTAAGGATAGTGACTCTCTTATAGAAGAGATCGATATATTTCTCGGTCTGGATGACTCAATACCACCGGGTATTGAGAGTGATGATTACGACTCAGAAGGTGACAATAATTCTACCTCCTTTCCTGAGTTCGAATCATTTCATGATGATTATCCCGATTTGGGAGATTCAACCATTGATGTGGTGGAATACATCCCCGTTGATGTGCCTAATATTTTGCCTACCCATCCTACCCTTCATATGGATTTCAACTTCATTCCTTCTCATAATGATTTCAGATCCGATCTTGATGTTTCTTCCCCTTCCAGAGATAGAAACAAGATTTACGATCCCGGGATATGCATTGAAGTCGAATCCACGAGATTTCTTGCTACTCATTCCCCCGTGATTGATACTTTACTTCCATTTTCATCTAAAAATAAAGACAAAGTTTTCAATCACGGTGTTCTTGCTTCAAAGGAGAAATCTCCTCCTTCTTCATCATATCGGAGCTTTAAAGCTTCCAAGCTTTTTCATCAAAAAAGCCCGATGTTGATATATGGAGAGGACATTCCTATCTTGGATGTCCTATTTCTCCATTTCTATCCTCCTTGACCTGCTCAAGTATGGGGGATCGAGTCAGGCTCAAGACTCGGTTAACAAAAACAAGCGCTTCGTGGGAGGCAACCCATGCTTATCCTAATATAATTATATAGTAGTAATGAATAAGTGTTTTTTGTTGTGTGATAGGCTCGCCTCTTCCATTTTCCGTGTTTTGTGTTTTGTGATTGTATGTCCAGGATTGCCCGGATTTCGAATCCTCTCGTGCTCGCGGTTTTGTCCTTCGTTCACTAAGAGCTTTAAATCCTCAGCTTCATTTTGGGAATCCAATATCCTAATCTTATCGACTAACGTTTATCTTTAAGCACACTTAATAAACGGC
>BQNB010073014.1:0-5000 GCA_026074375.1 Tanacetum coccineum
AGCATTCGTTGGAGGCTCTTGGAGCGATAGAGGTGAAGAAGATGATGAAAAGATCCAAGATGAAACATGTCTCATAGCTCAAGCGCCAAATGAGGTATGTTCCAAATCCTCTTACTTTAGTTATGAAAACTCATAAATAGATGATTTAGCTTTAGATAATGAATATGATAAAGTATGCAAAATGAGTTTAAAGATAATCACTAAAAACAAAAGATTAAAAGCCACTAGAAATAGCTTAGAAAAGGAACTTAGAGAATTAAAAGATAAATTGTCCACACTCGAGAAAAACAAAGCAGTTGATCTCGAATGCACAATTTGCCAATCACTCAAAATTGAAAATAGAAAACTTAAAGAAGAAGATCTTAAACTAACCAAGTTCGAAAGGAGCATACATTGCTTAAATGAAATGATAAATAATCAAAAACCCTCTGGTGATAAGTTAGGTTTAGGGTTTAATTCATTTGAAGCTTCATCTAGTGGAACTAAAGAAATAAAATTTATGAAAGCTCAGAAAAAGGCGTTCTATGATGGAGGACCCATAAATATGGGCGGCCCCTATAACGAACAGGCAGCCCTCAAAATAATTATGGGACCGCTAACAGCTACGCATAGATCTGAGAAAAGTGTGTCTTTCCAAAAATCTATTTTGGGTCCTAGACCAAAACACATAATGGTAAACAACGTCAAAGTCCTCGTTGCTAGTGATAATGTAGTTAAACAATTTTACAAACCATTGTCAAAACCCGAAGTTGGATTTTCAAAACCAAACTTTAGATCAAAAACTCCACCAACTAGAAGAGTCAATAACAATTATTCTCGTGCTAAAACACCGCAACCAAAAAGGAATGTTGGTCGACAAAACCAACCTCATGGCTTTCCCGTAACTTGAAACAACTTCCCACGTCAAGGTTACATGCCATGGGAAATGTGTCTTCCATTTCCACATCCCAACCAATTGCATCAAATGCAAGGGATGTTTAGTACTAACAACTTTGGACCCATGAGATATTGGGGACCAAATGTTTGAGTTGTTGTCTTATATAAATAGATATGCCTTGGAGTCGACTTGGAACCGGACGAATGGATTAAAGATAGCGGATGCTCTAAACATATGACGGGTAACCGAAAGCTCTTCTCCACTTACAAGGCATACAATGGAGGTAACGTAATTTTTGGTAGTAATCTTCGCGGTAACATCATTGGCAAAGGTACGATTTCCAATGACTCTCTCAATATAGATAATGTAGAACATGTTGATAACTTAGGATTTAACTTGCTAAGTATATGACAAATATGTGATAATAAGTGTAGAGTAACTTTCTCTCAACATGATAGTGAAATCACTAAGGACGATAAAGTCATAGGTAGAGGTATTAGGAAGAAAGGCTTATATGTGATGAAATTAGGAAATAAGCCGAAAGACAAAATTTGTCTTGAAACGATTGATGAAAATTCCACATTGTGGCATAGGAGATTAGGTCACGCTAATATGCGTCTCATTCAATCGTTAGCATCTAAGGAACTTGTTAGAAACCTACCTAAGCTTAAGTTTGATCAACATTTTTGTGATGCTTCTAAAATTGGAAAACAAGCTCACGCTAGTCACAAAGCTAAGAATATAGTCTCAATGACTAGATGCTTAGAACTCCTCCACATGGATCTTTTTGGTCCATCCGCCATACGGAGTTATGGAGGAAACCGCTACACCTTAGTCATAGTAGATGACTACTCTAGGTATACTTGGACTAGATTCCTTAAGGATAAAACCGAAGCCTTCGATCAATTCGAAATATTTAGTAAGAAAATCCAAAACCAATTAGGACGTACAATAGTGTCAATAAGAACCGACCACGGTAGAGAATTTAATAATGAGGTGCAATTTGGAGAGTTTTGTAATGCTAATGGTATTACACATAACTTCTCGGCTTCACGCACTCCTCAATCAAATGGCGTGGTTGAAAGGAAAAATAGGACACTTCAAGAAATGAGTAGGATTATGTTGAATGAGCAATCGTTACCACAAAAGTTTTGGTGTAACGCCGTAGATACTTCAACATATATACTTAACCGAATCCTAATTAGAGTCATTTTAGGAAAAACACCTTATGAACTCTTGAGAGGTAGGAAACCTACTCTTGACTATTTTAGAGTGTTTGGAAACAAGTGCTTCATTTTAAACACCAATGACTACCTTACCAAGTTTGACCCAAAGTCATACGAAGGTGTCTTTTTAGGTTACTCACAAAATAGTAAAGCCTACATTATCCTTAATAAACACACTAGGAAAATCGAAGAATCACTCAACGTGACATTCGATGAAACTTCTCCACCCTCTAAGACATCACCCTTGGTGAATGATGACTTAGATGAAGAAGAAGCAATTAAGGTTACCGAAAAGAAAAACTTAGAAAATGACATTGAGGATGAAACTTTAAAGATTGACGAAATAGTCAATATTAAGGAATCTAAGAACCATCCATTAGAGAATGTAATAGGAAACCTTAACCAAAGAACCCTTAGGTCACAAGCCCAAAACCAAAGTAACTTCTTTTGTTTTATATCAACTATAGAACCTAAGAATGTGAATGAAGCCTTAGCGGATGAAAGTTGGATAGTCGCCATGCAAGAAGAATTAAATCAATTTATTGCTAACGACGTTTGGAAGTTAGCACCACAACCTAGGAATATGACAATCATAGAAACTGAGTAGGTGTTTAGAAATAAGTTAGATGAGAACGGTATCGTTTCTCGAAATAAGGCTAGGTTAGTTGCTCAAGGATACAATCAACAAGAGGGCATCGATTATGATGAAACTTATGCCCCGGTTGCTAGACTTGAGTCTATTAGGATATTATTAGCTTATGCTTGTGCCTTAGATTTTAAATTATTCCAAATGGATGTAAAAAGTGCATTCCTGAATGGTTTGATCAATGAGGAGGTATACGTGGCACAACCTCCTGGATTCATTGATTTTGAAAAACTGGATCATGTTTATACATTAAGACGCTTATAGGGTCTTATAACAATCACCCAAAGCTTGGTATGATTGATTAAAGCTTTCCTTATTAAACATGAATATAAAATGAGGCATGGTAGATTACACTCTTTTTACTAAAGGAATAATGTGGATTAGAAGATTCTAACCAATGAAACTCCCTATGTCCTCCGATAATAAAATCACGAAAGGTAGAAGAGTGTGAGATCGGTAGATAGTACCAAGTATCAAGGCATGATAGGTAGTTTATTATACCTAACGGCAAGTAGGCTGATATCATGTTTAGTGTCTGCCTTTGTGCCCGCTTCTAAGAGGCTCCCAAAACCTCTCACCTTGAAGCGGTTAAACGTATCTTCCGATACATTAAAGGCACTATGCACTTAGGATTATGGTATCCTAAAGGGACCGATATAGAAACTGTAGTATATGCTGACTCTAATCATGCGGGAGATTATTGTGGGATCAAAGAGCACAGCGGTATTTGTACATTAGTGGGATGTTGTTTTTGACATCTTGGTTCTCGAGAAACAAACCTGGTCTTGAATATATCGCACTACCGAAGCGATTACGTAAGCGCCAGAATGGCATTTGTCAAAGAGCACTATGGATGAAACGCTCTTATCGACTACGATATTTGATTCGCGACGTTCCATTCATGTTGCCACAATAAAGGCGCGATTGACCTTAGCAAAAACCCGGTGCAACATTCTCGTACCAAACACATCGAAATTCGTTACCACTTTCTTTGTGATAATGTCCAGAAAGGACATATCTCAATCGAAAAAGCACCATCCGTTGACAATATTGTCGACGTCCTTACTAAACCCCTTAAACGTGAATCGTTTAACTATCTACGTCTTGGTTTAGGAATCATGGAACACATTCCGTAAATCATAATTAGTCCGCTCTCTTTCCGTATGTCTAAATTCTCATAAGTGTTCCATTCCGTCGTCGTGACAAACTGTGCATACTTCATCCAAAGTACTTTAAGCATTTTTAATTCTCGAAATGTAAATTAAAATGTAACTCTTCATAGTCAAATTTTCGTTAAAAACTAAGTCCAAAACCCCTCACTGAAGGCGGCCCCCATACCCTAGGCGGTCCCCTAATATATTTTGGACCGCCAGGCGATATGGGACCGCCATCAGCAGACCATGAATATGAACACTTAATCAAGAAATTTCAATACACAAAACAAACAAACCCCTTCTTTCTTTTTGCAGCGACGGAAAAGGACGGAAGGAAAATATCCAAAAACTTAAAAACCTACCATTTAAAACTCTAATTGAAGACCTAATCTAACAATATTATCATTCACTAACATCTTAAAGATCATCAATTGTTGTAAGTCATTTCATTTATTTTCTTTCAAATTTTAGTTCTAGGGTCTGATGAACACAAAAATTGAAAATTAGGGATTTTTGATTTTTCTTTCAATTTTGTACAATTAAGACTACTAGGATACAATGTATAACTAATATGCTTCCCGTAAACATAGGATTTTCATACATTAGTGAGTTTGTCAAAAAATTGATTTCGAACCAAAACCCTAATTTTATTTTGAAATCACTCACGTTTGGAACATCATAAAATTGGTGTTATGCATAATGATCTCATGAACAAAATTCGAGATACATAACTAATATGTATTTTTTGACTTGTTTGGATGAGCAAAATCAAATTAAGGAGCGTTTGGGTTAACTCTTTGGATTTTAATTCTAGGTCAAGTTTATTAGTTACTCACTTTATCACATTTTGGCAAACAACTAGGGCACAAACTAAAATTACCAATACAATGTAAGAAATTGAAAATGTGATTTTATTATATTTCTAGGAAATCATTGCCTCGTAAATCATATGAAAAGACTTGTAAAACACAAGCTACTACATCCTAATAATTTCAAATGAATTTCGTTAATTCATAAAAGAAAGACTAACAAACCTTAAAAGTCGCTACATTCATGAGGGTCGGGTAGTTTTTGAAAACTTTACGGATCTAAACTAT
>BQNB010073014.1:12500-32246 GCA_026074375.1 Tanacetum coccineum
TTGTCGTTCGATCATAAGTTTACAATGCCTTAAAAATGTATTCATATCTTACTGAGCTAATCCAAATCTGTTTATAAAATAGGATCTTATATGTAAGAGAGCACATTTAACATAAGAAACCATTTTGAGTACCTTAAATTACTAAATACAATAATTATTCACATATATAAAAAAACCTATAAGAATTATTAAACACAAGAGTAAATTGCAAAAATGGTCTTTGTGGTGTCACACCCTGCCAAGGCAGAAACGCGAGGCGTAACGAGAAAAGATATCATCACAACATAAAGGTGTCTATATAGAGAATTCTACATGCAATAAATAAGCAAAGTATAGACACAAAGTGTCATAACAATACCCATAAAACTAACCAAAAACCACAAGGCGTCTTTATTGATGAAACGAAAGTTCTCGCCAATAGAAAGACATGCAACAATTATCCAAAATCCAACAATGCAATATTCAAGACAATAAAGAAATAAGCTCCATGATATCCTATGGTCTCTATCTAGCCACTTCTCTCAATTTTATTCCCATGATGCTCACCTGAAAATGATGCTTAAACGTCAACATAAAGTTGGTGAGAGTCATAGGTTTAAGACACACATAACAATCCTTTAAAACCAATTACTGTGATAAATAAAACATAGCATAGCTGGACATTAAACGAACTATCGTACAAGCTAACATGCAAACACACCAAACCATGTTGAGACGGTCACGCTCAACATCACAAACAAGGGAACGGAACGTGTCCCACGATCCACAACAATGAGACGATCACGCTCACTACCAACAATCCACAGCAATGAGACGATCACGCTCACTACTAACAATCCATCAATGCCTTGAGACGGTCACGCTCAAGCACAACAAACAAGGGAACGGAACGTGTCCCACGATCCACAACACAATAGCAAGTAGCACATAACATACAATAGTCACGTATAGTCCATGCCTCATTTAAAACACATTATCACAGTAACTAAAACATTTAAACTCATAGCATCATTTTCACCCCAAGAAAACATATGAAAAAATGGGCTATGAAACTTACCAGATGCTTAAGCAAATTCCAAATCCTTGCACGAAACTAAACAATCAAAACAAACACGTGTTACACGCGACCAAGCCAAATACTTATGCCCATGTAACAATCATATGATGGATGTCTAAGGTGTTTAATTACCCTCATGGGTCACCACGACACCATGCCCAACCTTAACCAACATGTTTACACACTTTTCCAAAGTCTTACAATTTACCTGAAAACGCAGAATTTTGACATCACTTTATCATTTTCTAAACCATACCTACTGAGCTTTATAAAATTTACCAAAACTCACAGCTTCAATATCATGAGTTTACTATCTCCATGATTTTTCCACTAATTTATTTTCCCTCTTAAGTGCCCCAAATAAAATCAAACTTTTAACTACTCAGTTTCGGATCTGAACGAACACTAAAAAGTTTGGACCTAAAAACCATACTTAGACTCCAAATCAGAAGCTCTCCTTTGGGGGATTTTAATAGACACATAGAACTAAACACCTGTAGGTTGGCTAATCCTAATTCAAATTTTAAGTGGGGGTTTTACACCTCGTAATCTGACCTAAATCTGACCCGAACTTACTACTTTGACAACTTTTCTCGTAACCAACATTTGAATAACTTTCCGACCTTAAAAACTTTCGAGTCCGGATGTTCTGGAAACTAGACTCTCTGACCTATATCAAAGACACCGAAAACTTGACAAAAGCTATTACCATCATCGAGATAACAGCTGAACAACACAACCCTAAATTCTGCCCTAACCTAAATCAAGTTCTAACGCAATTTAAACCCTAACACTCGCATTAAACTAACCCTAATCAAACCCTAATCATTATAATATAATTATAACTCATTAATTTCAGATTTAATGAAACCCTAATTATCCACCATATTAATTATTACATGATTAAAGATTAATAATTAACAAAGATTAATTAAAACTTACCTTAAAACTTGTTTTCTTCACAAAAGCAAAACCCTAATTTTTTTTCTCCTTCTCTTCTCATGGATTCGGCCAAACTAAGCTATTAGGGGGGGAATAAACAAGCACCCAAAGCTTGGTATGATAGACTAAAAGCTTTCCTTATTAATCATGAATATAAAATAGGAAATGGTAATAACACTCTTTTTACTAAAGAAAAAAGTTCAAATCTCATCATCGTTTCAAATAAAATGTCCCGATGACATCATATTCAGTTCGATAGTGAGACAAGTGTGAGAATTTGCTAAAATCATGCAGACGAGTTCGAGATTAGGCAAATTATGGGTGAAACTTAACTTTTTCTTGTATCAAATAAAACTAATGGAAGATGGTATCTTACTATAGCCCAATCTAAGAATAATAAGAAATTGCTAAAGAAATTTGGAGCTTAGAAGATTCTAAACGAATGAAAACCCCCATGTCCTCCGATACTAAACTCACGAAAGATGAAGAGTGTAAGTCTGTAGATAGTACCAAGTATCGAGGCATGATAGGTAGTTTATTATACCTAACAGAAAGTAGGCCCAATATCATGTTTAGTGTCTGCCTTTGTGCCCACTTCCAAGAGGATCCCAAAACCCCTCATCTTGAAGCGGTTAAGCGTATCTTCTGATACATTAAAGGCACTACGTACTTAGGATTATGGTATACTAAGGGGACCGACATAAAAACCGTAGTATATGCCAACTCTGATCATGGGGGAGATTATGTAGATCGAAAGAGCACTAGCGATATATGTACGTTCGTGGGATGTTTTTTGACATCTTGGTTCTCGAAGAAATAAACTGTTCTTGCTATATCCACTACCAAAGCCGAATACGTAAGCACCAGAAAGGCATGTCAACAAGCACTATGGATTAAACAAGCTCTCATCGACTACGACGTACGACTCGACGACGTTCTAATCATGTGCGACAACAAAGGCGCGATTGACCTTAGCAAAAACCCGGTGCAACACTCTCGTACTAAACATATCAAAATTCATCACCACTTTCTTCGTGATAATGTCCAGAAAGGACATATCTCAATTGAAAAAGTGTCGTCCGTCGACAACATCGCCGACATTCTTAAGAAACCCCTTAATGAGCTTTGTTTTCAGGAGACATAGTCAAGAGTGTCTCAACTGCTGTTCGTTCTAGAACTATTGGAGTATCGTCTGTTGCAGGTACAACTGGGATTGTGACAGTAGTGAGCTTGTATAGACCTTCGAGAATGCATTTCCTCAAGGCATCACCATTTGGTCTTATATCAATGTATCTTAGGAAACATGATTTCCATTGAGCATATCTTCCCGTTGCAAGCATTGGTAGACGATCCCTTAAACCACAGCCATGCATATTTGTTATGCTTTGACTGTCAGTATAATGGATGTTGTAAATTGAGAAGTCATGATGAATGATTTGTAGTTATGAAGTGAAAATTATTGAAGGATCTTAAGTAGATTATTTGGTTTGTTGTGATTGAAGATTGTGGGTAAATGAATGCACTTAACGTGAACGGGATATTACACCCTTTTGATTAAAACTGATAAAAGAAGTGACTAGTTACAAGATGTTACAAATCAAGAAGAAACCGTGAATGATAATTGTTTGTTGTTAAGGTTTTGTTTGTTGAATAATTAATTGTCTTTTAAGTCCAAATGAAGTGTTACAATAAAAGTGGTAAATAAACCGCTGGTATAAACCGCTGGAATAAATCGCTGGCTTTGACGTATAAATCGCCGTCTAGAATACGTATAAACCGTCGTCTAGAAAATGTATAAATCGCCGGATCAAGAGACGTATAAATCACCGTCTAGAAAACGTATAAATCACCGTCTAGAAAACGTATAAATCGCCGGATCAAGAGACGTATAAATCGCCCGTCTAAAACAAATAAATAGCAGTCTAGAAAACGTAAAAATGCTAGAACTAATTTCACATGTAGTATAAATCCCGACTTTAAGCTTAAAATCTCTGTCCCCGACAATTTTCTGGAAATACACCATTTGAATCACTTAAAAGACATACTTTTTGACGTTTTTGCTCGATTTTTCTTGCACAACTTACTTTCCTAAGCCTAATAGAAGCATAAAAATGCAAACTTTGAGGTTTTTAACACAAAAAAGTTTCTGGATCAAGATTCTTGGTACAAGATATTTCGAACAAAAAAACAAGAAAAACGCACAAAACAATCACCAAAAATCCCTAGGCTCTTGATACCAATTGTAGGAACCTGAAATCACTTTACTTCCATAATCAAAACCAAGAAAATAGATAAGAGAATGATAAGAAAAGTAGAGAGAAGTTTAGGGAGAGAAAGTAGAGAAAAGAAAGAGGAATGGTTAATTCAAGCAAATGAGAGAAATACAAATGAGAACCAACACCCTCTCCACACTTGGAGAGGGGTATTTATACTTGCATATGGCCGGCCTATTAAGGCATTTTAGTTGGCCGTATATTTATTGTTTCAAGGGCTGGGCTGGGATTAACATTTGGGCTTAAGCCCGCAACACTTACAATATTAGATCAACTAACGAGCCCGATTACCCTTCTAGCTTATTACAATGTTTACTGAATATTTAACAGAGACCTAATATTCTTAATGATGAACTTCCTTATTCGACTCAATATTTTAAGGCTAACACGCCCAAATATTTGATAGAAAGACCATGTGTGAGATATCTTAAATTCGGTTCAGCACAAAAAACTAACCCGTGAGAATCCACTGATTCATTTCTCCTCTAACTTATTCATTTCCAACCTCTTATTCTATCATCTCTTTGTAATGACTATTGATGGAGAAAACTTAGTATTACAAATTTGATGCTGAAGTAGACTAACCCAAACTTGTGTCTTATGTCTTGTACTACCCACACGACTCTAAACTTATACTGAATACTACAACGTAATTCCTTAAAGTATAAGTAGACCTAATTCTCTTGACAGAATCCTCAATTAAAGAAGACACTAAGCACTACAACGTAACTCCTTCAAGTGATAGCAAATGTGCGCATTGAGCACCAGCTTCTGCGCTTGTAGATCACACATTGCTAGATTTGACAAGTCTTCATCAACACCGGTTATTAGCTCGAACAAGTTATCTTGAAAGTCATCATCCAACCAACCCTGACTTTAAGATATGATAAGATCACGAACCTGTGAAATTCCACTTCAACATCAAATGAGTGATAAAAAAATCATCCCCGTAGACATTTCTTGTGGTTAAATCCCAAAATAGCCTTTTTAACGGTTTAAGTGAATCTTTGATAAAGATCTTTTAAGCGAAATGTGATGTTTTATGTTTTGGTATGCTTATGTCAGTCCAAATTTTTTGTTTATAGTCCAAGTGCTCAACCTATATTTTTTACTAAAACTAATATCAATCCAAAATAAAATCAGATAAAAGGTTCATCTTTGTTCGTGTGTAGTTTCGGTAATCCAACCCATTAGTATATTCATATTCAGTCCATTTTCATTAAAATACTAACCGGCCTAATATTTTGTGTATATATCTGATAAGTGATACGGTTTAAAAGCCCATGATACAAACAGTTATAACCAGATATATAACTCAAACACATCCCACGCCTCTTTCATTTGTAGTTACACTTAACCTAACCCTAATCCTCATATACTTCGCCCATTTCCTTATCTTTTCTCTTAAATATGTATCTCACAAACTTAAAGAAAAACCAATCGACCTTCAATTCATTCCAGCCACCAACACAATCCTAATATTTAACACTCAATTCACAAACAACAAATACACGAGAATAACCCAATTTGTTTTGCACATACCCTTGACTGAAGAACCAAGACGTATTATTTCTTCAAGATCTTGTTAACCAAGATCTCAGGTAGGTATTCTTCCAGTTTGCGTTTTATCAACGAGACAAAGATAAAAGTATAACAAAATTGTTATATTTATGTCTTTATTTTTGAATATTGAAAGAACTTACGGTTCACAAAGATCAATGATGAGTGTTCCCCCGTGTGTTTAATCATTAAAGGTCATATCTTTTTGAAAAACACGATTGGGTTCAATCTGAGATCATGATTTCTTTTCTTTTTTTGGTTTAAATTCATTTTTTTGTTGTGAGATGGAGTTGTGATTTGAGTTTGAGGAGGATGGGAATCAGGTATAGATGGATTTGTTGTTGTTGAAGCTATGTAAGGAGAGGAGATAGAGAGTATTTTTCATCATTTTCAAAGTTTTCATTCTAAAAGGGAAAATAGAAATAGGAGAGAGAGGTGAATTACAAAATGTAAATACTTGTATAAATACACCTCCTAGATGGGTATTTATACTTATTGTTGTTCCTATTTTATTTTTCTAACTTTAGTCAAACCTTGGTCAACTTTACTTAACTTTGACCAAGATAGACTTTATTACATTATAATTACTAATAAACTTGTAAAACTAAACAAAACTATACAAAGACCAATTCATTTCATAATAAACACTTTTCTTAAACCTAACAATCTCTCCCTAAGGGTTGATTATTATAGACGCCTCATCATCGGTAGAATTGGTCTTCCATTCACAAAAGATTCCCATCTCCTCGTCTGCTCACGGTGTCTTAGTTGCTTGGTTATTTCTCTTTCAAATGCTCTCATTATGTCACCATCTAATTCACCTAGCAGAGGTGGTTTCTTTCATGGTTCGGATTGAAAGATCTTTAGCTTTAATTCTTTTAAAACCTTTTCCAGCGTAGCATCACAAAACTTGACAATCTCTACCAAGTACATAACCCGTTTCTCATCTTTTTTGTTCAAGTAAATCAAACCCGTAGTTGGCTTGTCGATAATTGAGTACGGTTCATATTCCTCAATACCAGGAAATGTCAATGTTGGAGCGGTTAGATTGACCTTGATTTGATAACTCTCTATTTCCAACTGAAAATCATGAAATCTCTTCCAGATCACACGACTTTTAATGAACGTTATTAATGAGTTCATCAAATTGGTTTCATAATAATTGACCTTCTTGTTCCAACAGAGATAATACAAGTCTTCGATATCATTTTCGTTTAGATACTTGAAGTCAGCTTAAGAAAAACTGTCTGCCTTATCATTTTCTCTCATCACAAATATTTGTTCCATGAAGTCCAAACCATATGGTTGATCAATAGTAATTTTGACAACTTCTGTAATCATGTGATTAGAAAATTAGTCTTCTGGATTGTCTCTGACTCTTCTTTGATTTTGCTTGTACATTCTTTTATGCCATGAATCTTTCTAATGTTGAATTGACAACCGTGCGTCTTCATTAAAATCCTTGAATTCTTTACGAACCCAACGATTCATCTTTTCTTCCAGATTAGCTTCTAGAAATCGTTCTGCGTGTATCTTGTAGAGCGAAAGAATATACTTCTTTTCCTTAGTATTTCCATTCTTTAGAAAGAATAGATCTTTGTTATATAAATACCTTGGAGGTTCATTTAGATTCCTTTGTGGTCTAAAGAATATGAGAGGCCTTAGTATTGGCTGTCTTATGTCCTCTTGTCTGCTTTCCCAAACCATCTGATTCTCCATAAAGTTTTTTGCTTGTTCCAAATGGTAGGCATGCTCTTTAGCATTCTTTAACTGATTACTCAACATATCATTCAGTGTAGCCTCTATTCTCGCACGATCAAAGATAGTTGGAACACGCTTATCAACATTTTGAAATTATGTGATTAGCTCAGGTGTTTCATCTTCCGAAATCACCTCATCTTCATCAATAACTGTTTCCTCTACCCCATGCATCCCATTCTTGTTGTTGTTGTTGTTGCTTGGATACATAAGCTATGGAATCTTTAGCTGATTGTTTTGACGAAGAACCCCTTGCAGACTTTAAACTTTTGGAAGTATTATGTCTTTTCACTCTTTTCTCCCCTTCAAGAGGAGCATCATCTTCTTGATGGTCATCATGCCATTGTGAATGAAATTAATTATCCCTACAAGAAGTATTAGAAGTGGAAGACTTTTCAAACTTACGTTTCTGTACATCCTACAGTGCTGGATTATTAGCTTGATCTTGAATATTGGACTTCATCTTTAAATACAGTTGGTGTTGAAGATCAGCTGATGAAGTTGTTTTGGTTGATGTGGTTGTGGTAGGAAGAACTTGAATAACATTGTTTTGTACATAATTCTTGAAAAGTTCTTCTATGATCTTTGGTGCTTGTGCATTGAATTCTTGAGAAACAAGATCAGGTACGTTTGATCAAAAAGCATCACAATCTTCAATGATAGTTGCAGGGATAGATGGTTTCAAGTTGTTTTCAATCAAGTCATCTGTAGCTCTATCAGCAAGTTGTGGTACGATTTCATGAAAACTTGATCAACTTTCTTGTGAGTCTTCTAGAAATAATCAGTTGTTACGCACTTTCGTTCCATGTTCTTGATCGTATATCCTTGACACCTACACATCCTGTAAAGCGCTCCTAGAAGATGATTGTACTTGTTGGGAATACGTCTTTTGGAGTTTAAATCCTTTGATGTAGTGGCAGTTGAGATTACAACATTATCCGTCAATTCTTGATCAATATTCTTATCTGAAGATAGGATTTTCCTAGGGGATCTAGGTGTTGTGGGAATTGGTGTCTGCATCTCCTCAGTCCTAGTCTCTAAACTACCCATCTCATCACCTTCCTTCTTATCTACTTTCTCTTCTTCCTTGTCATCATCATCATCAACATGTTCTGGATTCTCCTTATGACTCCCGGGCTCTAACCTATTATTAGAGTCATTAACATCATCATATGATTTCTTATCTTTTTCACCTTCAGCTACCTGCTTTTGTCTAATAGTTATTTTCAATGATTTTTGCGGTGAAATTGATTCTCTAACACTTTGCTTCCTCTTCTTCCCTAAGGACTAGCAGTAGTGAGGGTAGGTGTCCTATGGGCTCTAGGTGTTGACCTATGCGTTCCTTGGGTAAAAACAACCGGTTGCGGTTGATTCATTGGAATTGCTACATTAACAAACACCATCACATACTCCTTGTAATCATTAGCGGCAATTGGATATCCTCATCAAGAATACATCTGGAATCAACATCCCTCATACAGTCACATTGGAATATCATCTTCATAGAATGACAATCCTCTTCAATCCTTGGAGGATGGATGGAAATTTCTTCATCAGAACAACAATTATGAGCTTTATGAAGCCGAGGGTACTGAATGACATTCTTCTTTGAGATACACATTCATGAATTCCCACAAAGATGATTATCTTTAAATCAACATTTGTAGATTAACCACAACATGAAAAACTGAAAATGGTTGGATTTTGTTTGTCATGCCCAAGATGTCCTGTACTTAGGCATCGGTTGAACACCTTGAACATTGTTTGCCATGGTTGAGCTAAATTCTTCATATAGAAGGCGCTCACTTTATCAACCACACCTTGATAGCCAACCATGTCCATAAAAGATTCAATAATCCTATGTTTTGATTGGTGCGTTACAAATGGATTTTTCTGGATTTTTCTCTAAACTGGCAGATTAAGAGTGTCTTCAAACATATCCAAAATGTAAACTATCTCTTTGACTTTCCAGAATGAAGATGATAGTGTCCTAAGTATCAAGCTTCTTGATTTACACTACTTCCAAATTGTTGTAAGTACAAACACTGAACATCTGCAGTTGATGTCAAAGCATAACTCAATGGTTGATCCAGATTACCCAAAAATCTTGTCATTCAGGAGAACCATGGAATACTCCTGAAGCACATCATAATTGATGCATCTTTTAAATGCCTTGGAATTGGGACAAGTTTGATCAACTAGAATGATTTAGATGAGCCTGTGGAAACTGTATGATGCATAATTGTTAGGTTAAATATGGAGCAAAAAGTTTATGTAATTCACGATTTATATAACATTTTTGTCTTTTCTTTCCACTCTGCTATTTTATATGCTCTAGCAAATCTTTTTAAGCATATGCTGATTATTTTTCCTTTCTCATGTGTCAATTCATGCTTTTTACGGCACATGCCATACCTTTATTCCGTCTTTTGTTCATTTAATCTCATTTGTAATGCTCTGGCATTTCTTTTTCAAGCAATTTTGATTGCTATTTCCGCGTATTGGATTTTTATCTCTCTTTCTATTTTGAGTTTCCTCAACCATAAAACATTTGTGAAATGATACCTCTTTCAAGAATAAAAAAAATTTACTTTGATTTTGAAAAATATCAACATAGGAAAAAACACAAGTTGTGCAATCATTGTTTTCAATAAATCAAAGAGTAAAATTTTATATCTCCAACAAATTATCTTTTTAAGCAAAAGACTACCATCTGACACAAAAACACAGCTTTTGGATAGAATTTGAGATGATTACAAGTTTTCTAAAGATGTTTGAAAACTATGATTATACAACCAAACTAATGTAACAACAATTGGATGGTCACTAAGTCACTCACTCCTCATTCTGTTCATTGAAAAAAATGGATGAAACCAGACATGACTTAGACTATTTACCCAACTGAGTACAATAGATAGTCATACATAATTTTGAACTTGTTTTTGAAACAATCTTTTCAAAACATTGAAATTTGTCTTTGTTGAGACATGAGAATGTATGATCACAGACAGTTGAATCTCCATGTTTATTTATTTTTCACAAATCTTTTGAATCATTGATCACTAAATGAAAATTTTAGCTACGCAAAACATATTCTTATATATGATATTTGGATGGTCAGTAGATTGCTCAATCCTCATCTTGTTAATTTCAGTAAACGGTCATAACCGGACACAATCTTCAACATTTGACCCATTTATCAATATAAAAACATGATTTTATAACTAAATTTATCATTGGTTTTTGTAAAATGCCATTTTGTTTAGCAATTAAACACCCTTTTTTGAATCTGTACAAATTAAGCCCAATAGGTTTATTTTCTGAAACCCAAACTTTAAAAGCCCAAGTTTCCTTATGAAACCAATTTGTTTTGGCCCATTAGCATTTTACAAAACTAGTTTTGTTTTGACCCAATGACCTTTTACGAAACCAGTTTGGACCAAACCTTTAAGAAACCATTTTAATCACTTACGAAACCGAAACCTGAAACATTTACTTTTGAAAAATATAATTATTAATGAAAATGATAATCTGAGTTATTTTCCTTGATCTTATGCTTATTACTATCATCTCATTAACAATATAAAACCTGTTCTTATGTCTGAAAGCAAAATCTCATTTTTCCGAAACCTTTCAAGGTTACGAAACCTCTTGATCTTAGTTCACAAATGATTTTTCTAGTGATCAATCTATTCTAATCATGTCCTAAGATACTTTATAGTGTTTTGCCTCAATTAAATTTCTCAATTCACACACTTTTAATATTTACGAAACCCTAGATCTATACGAAACCTATTTAGCAATTAGTTAAAGCTGTTAAACACAAAAGTAATAAAAAAATACCATGTTTCTTACGTTTGATAATCACTAGGAAATGAGAAAACGATTTGGAACGTTGTTTTCTTTGTTACAAAAGCTCAAATATTAGAGAATTTATGAAAGCTCTTTTGATAGTTATGAAAGTGATAGACTTTCGTAAAGATCCTTGTGGATTTTATACTTTCAAAAACTATTTTGCATTTTTGTCATTTCCAGTCCCTGTAGTTTCTTTCGTACATGATATTAGCCCATACGAAACTATTTTTACATTTTAGCACTTTTAGTCCTTCGACTTACTTTTGTAAGTATTAATTCCCAAAAAAATCATAACTCCCCCTTGGAGTTAGACCTATTTTTCACAAAAACCTTTTGAATTTTCCAGTTAAGATCTTGTTACTTGCCGCAAAAATTTCATAACTCCCCCTTGAACAAATATCAATTTTAAATTTTCCTTTCTAATTAAAACCTTTGTTTAAAAGAAGTTATTTTTGCTTCTGAGAACACATTTTTATTTTTAGATGATGAAGTGACTAAGAAAAATTATAACTCCCCCTCAATAAGATATCTAATTAAAGAACTTATCGAAAGATAGTTAATTTTGCAGTTTTGAACAATCTTGAGAAGATTTTGAAAAATCAAGAATTTCATAACTCCCCCTCGAATAAATATTTAATTAAAGAGCTTATTCAAGAGATTGTTACTTCTTGCTATTTTTCACACTTGAATTTTCAAAATTCTTGTTTTTAAAGATGTTTTTGAAGAAATCGTCTTTTTGTGAATAGATTATGATTGCAAAACACATATTTTAGCAGTGAAAGATCATTTTCATAATGATTTACTCCCCCTCAGTTCATGATATATTCTTGCTTTTAAAGAACCACTTTTTGTGAAAACCAATATCATGAAACTGATTGAAACAAAAAAGATATGTGTTTGCATCTTTTAAAATTGTTATTATTATTATTATTATTATTATTGAAATGTATTTACAAAATGTGTTGATGTATGATCTTTCATTCAAGAAGATAACTTTGCAATGTTCCAACTTAGTTGGAGTCATACATCGCATACCAATCTTGTGAACTAAATACTCAAACCTTTCTTTTGGAAGGGCCTTTGTAAAAAGATCAATAAGTTGGTATTCCGTCCCGACAAAGTAAATTTTAATAGTACCTTTGGTATGTGCTTAAATACACATACCTTTTACCTAATAAAACGAGCTAAAAAGACCAATAATAACCAATAAATATAGAAAAATGCATTGTATTCGTTTGTATTGTGAATTGTGTCTTGCAGGTAACGGATATTGCACAAAAGGACAAAAATGAAGCAAACGGACAAAACCAAGCACGGGAATGGAAAGAGTACAAGAAATCAAAGCCGAAGGCAAATTTATCTTGATTCTTAACCAAATCCAATCCCATTAATCCTTTAACCTAAAAGAAACCCTAAAACAATTACACCGTTAGTCCTTTTAAATTTGCACCATTAGTCCTTAAAACCTAACTCCCGTTAACACATTAAAACCTTATAACCCTTCCTGGCCCAAAATACTTACCCAAGCCCAAATTCTTTACCCATAACCCAAGTCAACCTTATAAAAATGAACGGGTCAATGCCCCTAAATGATGAATCACATTTACTATAGCTCTTCCCTCCATTTCACCCTGCAACAATGATTTAACACGCATGGTTAAACCTTCACTCTCACACGCTCCCCTCTCCTTCTAGAAGCTCAATGACATATGCAATGACGATTTTAGCATGCCAGGTTGGCAATCCCAAGGCCAATCATTAGCCAATGATACGTGAATGATATCAAGGGCTAAAATGAGTTTACTTGGAGAAAAAGATTGATTGGATGGATGATATTGAAGATTGAGGAGCATGCTAGAGTCCTAGAACCTTTACCTCCTCACTATAAAAGGAGGCTTCCTCACACACACAAGGAGGTTGTAGGAAACTAGAAGGGGGTTGAATAGTTTACCGGTTAATTAGTCGTTTTAAAACTTTACTTAGAAAATTGTTTGATTCGAGTTGTATGTCAATCAATCAACAATATGAATCACAACTAAAATATCTAATGAAATGAACTAAGTGAACAATAACAATATAGAGATAGAGAAAGAAACGATCAAACCAAGACACCAAGATTTATAGTGGTTCGGCAACGAAGCACCTCTTCGTTCCTACTCCACTCCCTGAGTACTCCACTCGAGATTTCACTATGTCAACAAGCTTTACATGTCGCTTACTTTGTTTTTCGACACTAAGCTAGATGTCGAGTTCCAATCTTAGCTAGAACCAATCTAAGACTTTAGTAAATCTTTATACACTCACAAGATCTATATACCCTTGGATTGACACACAATCCAAATCACACTAATATACAATCTACACTATTAGATCTACACACAATCCAATCTACACAACAACACAAAGTAAATGTAATGAAGATATGTGATCTTGAGAAGGAAGAGAAAGATCACTTGATAACAAATCGTATGTAGAAGAATATGATTGTTCTTCTCTTGCACTTGATTAGAAGAAGAAGGGAGGAAGAAAGAATTAATCAATTGAAACAAGATCAAGGTATGTTAGTGATCAAGTTATGTGTTTTAGAAAGAAAGAAAGAAGAGAGAAAAGTGGATCTGAAAAAATTCGTGGCAAGAGGTTGTGTTTTTTAGATGGGGTGGCCCAGTATTTATAGAGGAAAAAAAGAGTCGTTATGCTGGCGGCAGTTCCGGCATATAAGGTAGAAATGTATTAATTACCTTCCATTTTATGAGGAATGTGTTATCTGATTTAGAACCTTCCATTTTGGGGGAAAAATCTGATTTCAAATTTATTAATTTAATAATACATTTCATTTATAAATAAATATTTTGTTTTTATATTTATAAAAACATTTTTGTAGAAATGTAGGGTTTAAGAAAAATATTTTTTTGATCACTAATCATGTTTAATGATTTGTTTATCCATACCTTAAGTGATTAACTTTAGAAATAGAATTTTATGATTAGTAATTTATAAACGTTTATTTTTATCGTAAACGTTTTTACATTTTGTTATTATCAAAACATCAAGAGACCGAAAAATATAAATAACATTTTTAGACATTATTTGTATTAACAATCTCCCCCTTTTTGATGATGACAAAATATAAACTTATTTAGTATAAAATTAGAGGTTTATAAATTACTAATGAGTTTAATTCCATTTCTCCCCCTTTTTACCAAATTCAAAAAAGGTTGATCGTCGAATGGTCGTAGCGAGAAAGAAATTGACGATTAAAGACTCCCCCTTGATGTATACTCCCCCTTGTTCGGGGCACCAAGGGATCGATCTTACGATAAGTTATTTGCTACAAAACAAGGTTAGAAATACAAGTGCAAACCAACATAGCAAGACAAATATCTCAACATTATAATCCACACATTTGGAGACTTATAAATAAAGTTCATTTAAATACTAAAAAGATCATATATAGCCATATAGGACAATATATGAAGATACAACATAAGATAATCGTAACCTAAAACATAATTAAAGCATCTAATAAAAGTGAGCTAGTAGATGATTCTTGACTTCATGAGAATGACTTTTTAAGCAAAAGATTTTGGGTTTCACGTTTATGAAGACATTTAGATATTTTTAAGGTAGAGGTGGAAAGTGTGAAGTGATTGCGGTAGTAAAAATATATTCAAGATGAGCAAACATAATATTCATCTCATCTCTTAGAGTGAAGAAAAGGTTTCAGTTGTGAGCACAACAAATGCATGTTGCCCCATGATAGTCATGATAGTTATAGAAAAGAAGATGTCCCATAATGGGTGGTTGAGGTTGTGGTGGAGATAGTGGTGATGGAGTGTCATGAATGTGATCAAGAAGAGTAATTAGAGACAAAGAAAGTGTGATATCCAAGGAAGGTTGACTTTGAAGTGGTTGAGGATTTAGAGGTCTAGGAGGAACATCCGAAATGTTTTCAAACAAAGGGTTCAAGTGGTGAGGAGAAGTTGGTTCATCAGATGGTGGTGAAATTTGAAGTTTTGAGTGAATGGAAGAAGATGTGTTTTCTTGACTTGATGATGTTTGATTAGTGGATGTAGTTTTTGATGGTGCATTTGGAGGAGTTGGAGATGAAGAGGTTGTTGTAGGTAAAGGTGTGGTGGTGACATCTTCATCACTAGAGATGTTAACAAATAGTTGTCTATGAGGGATTATGGTTAATTTGATTTTCTTGGAAGGGTTTGAAGAAGAAGCATTGGTGGAATGCATGGTAGAGTTTGGTTGAGGAAGATGAAGCTGATGAGAAGAATAAGAAAAGTTCATGATTTAAGGTGGAAGAAGTAGATTCAAGAGGTAAGGCATGGGGTTTAAAGTTTTAGATTCCAAAGAATGTTTATCAAAAAGCAGAAATCAGCTAGGCCTAGATGGGATAGTAGTCAACTGCACATAAAATCAGGAGATCACAGTGAAGAAAATCTGTGACCTTTGACGGCGGTCCCATAAATACCCGGCAGTCCCAAATATATTGGGGGGCCGCCCAGTATTTAAGGGGGCCGTTTTCTGGAGTGAAGGAATTTTTTTTTAGTTTTTCTGTAAAACCTATTCAAAAACATTTTCCTATTTTTGCCGTCAATTCTATTTCATCATGAATTATCTAATCCATAACAATCAAACATGTAGGACTAAGCATTCTAAATTCAATTCAAGAAAGCATACAAATTGACAAGTTCATAAGCATGCATAATATATTAAACATAACCAAAGTGTATTAGGGTGCATGCAAGCATAGGTTTAGGATGATAAAATCAAACAATCATCCAAGTTAAGTGATGTTGCCCGTACTAAGTTTCTAGCAAATGGCATAAGATCAAATATCTAAGCATAGTAGATTAGTAAATAGTATAGATAATAATGTCTTAAAGCTATTTCCCTCATTGCTCACTTCTTCATGTTCCTCCATAACCTCCTAAGACTTTTTCCGATTGACCTTACTCCGCCACGTTGCTCATCTCATAATTGTACTTGACGGTTGATGATTTCGGTTTGGCGGGTGTAAAATGGTTCAAGGTGAGGGTCAATGTTAGGTGGGTTATGAAAGACTTGAGGAACTTGATCGGTTAAGGAATTGACATAGCGAATAAGGGAAGGAGTGCTTGCACGCAAGGTCCCTTCATCATTTCCATCATCATCATCGTTGTTGAGATAAGATGAAGATGGTTGATCGAAGGTGGAGGAGGAAGTAGAATGATGACCTCTTCTAGTGCCACGATCCCTTCTTGGTTTTCGCTCTAGTTGAGCGGCAAGAGGAGTCATGAAACGATCGTACATGATGTAGGACTCGTTATTCAACTAGAGATATTCATTCATGATGAACTTAAACAAGCGGGTTAATAGCATACCATAGGGTAGAATTAACCTAGCTTGCTTAGTGACCCACTCCATTCGTTTTGCCATGTAATAGGCAAGATTGAATCTTTTGGAGTGTACGGTACAGTAAAGCATATAACAAAGACACGCGGGAACATGATCTCGATTACCGCCCAGACAGAAGACATTTTCCCGGATGATTTCCTCTAAAGGTTTCAAAGTTGGTATGATTTCACGAGTGAGAATTTGATAATCATGAACATCAATCTCCTCCTCATGAAGAATACGACGGACTTGTCCTTCTCGATCAGTTCGAATAGTCAAAATGATGTCCTCGATGGAAGGAGGGTTGGTTTGATATAGACCATCCAAAGGGATACCATATGCCAACTCATCAAGTCGCCACCTATCGGTAAAGACACACGCTCCTTCACAAGGAACGTCAAGAATTTGAGAAAAAAATTTAAGAGAGTAGGAGAAGAGTTGATTTTGAATTACAAATTCGACAAACATTTGACCTTCATCAAAATAACTCAACCTATACTGACTGTAGAACACAAGAATGAAACGAGGACACACTTGTTTATTGATTTCAAGAAGACACTTAAACTCGACATAATGAAACAAAGACCGAACATATCTAAGATCCGTAAAGTTATCAAAAACCACCCGACCCTCATGAATCTAATGTTGTTCAAGGTTTTTTATTTTTTCTCTTATTGGAGGACGGAATTCGTGTGAAATTATAGAGATATATTGTCTTGTATTTTTGTAATCTTCAGAAGATTTGCGAGGCATGATTTCCTAAAAGAAAATGAAATCACATTTTATTATTTTTCACATGTAATATATTATGAGCATTGTTTCTAGTATGTGACTAAGTGTAACAAATGTTGAGTAACGATTAACTCGACTTAAATATAAAATCCTGAGAGTTAACCCAAACGCTCCTTAATTTGATTTTGCTCAACCAAACAAGTCGAAAAATACATATGAAGTATGTATCTCAAAATTTATTCATGAGATCATTATGCATGTGTTTGAAAATGTTTTTAGATTGGATTAACAATGCATAACAACAATTTTATTATGTTCCTAACGTGAGTGATTTAAAAATAAAATTAGGGTTTTGGTTCAAAATTAATTTTTTGTTTAATCTTACTAATGTATGCAAATCCTATGTCTACGGGAAGCATATTAGTTATACATTGTATCCTAGTAGTTCTAATTGAAAAAATTGAAAGAAAAATCAAAAATCCCCAATTTCAATTTTTGTGTTCATAATGAACCCTGTTATAAAGGCCTTAAGGATTCCACTAGTCTCATCCTTAGTTGCTAGAAAGAAAACCCAACTAAATCTACTAAAGTCATCTATGACAACTAGGCAGTATGTAGGAAACTAGAAGGGGGGTTGAATAGTTTACCGGTTAATTAGCCGTTTTAAAACTTTACTTAGAAAATTGTTTGATTCGAGTTGTATGTCAATCAATCAACAATATGAATCACAACTAAAGTATCTAATGTAATGAACTAAGTAAACAATAACAATATAGAGATAGAGAAAGAAACGATCAAACCAATACACCAAGATTTATAGTGGTTCGGCAACGAAGCACCTCTTCGTTCCTACTCCACTCCCCGAGTACTCCACTCGAGATTTTACTATGTCAACAAGCTCCCTTTAGGCGGAGAAAACCGTTTACACGTCGCTTACTTTCTTTTTCGACACTAAGCTAGATGTCGAGTTCTAATCTTAGCTAGAACCAATCTAGGACTTCACTAATTCTTTATACACTCACAAGATCTATATATCCTTGGATTGACACACAATCCAAATCACACCAATATACAATCTACACACAATCCAATCTACACAACTACACAAAGTAAATGTAATGAAGATATGTGATCTTGAAAAAGAAGAGAAAGATCACTTGATAACAAATCGTATGTAGAAGAATACGATTGTTCTTCTCTTGCACTTGATTAGAAGAAGAGGGGAGGAAGAAAGAATTAATCACTTGAAACAAGATCAAGGTATGTTAGTGATCAAGTTATGTGTTTTAGAAAGAAAGAAAGAAGAGAGAAAAGTGGATCTGAAAAATTCATGGCAAGAGGTTCTGTTTTTCAGATGGGGTGGCCCAGTATTTATAGAGGACAAAAAAAGCCGTTATGCTGACGGCGGTCCCGACGGTCCCTTATATATAAGGGGGCCGTCAGGCCTATAAGGGGGTCGCCGTAGACCACGCTCTTTTTTGTCTTTTTGTGGGGAAGGTGTTATTTGATTTAGAACCTTCCATTTTGGGAGGAAAATCTTATTTCAAATTTATTAATTTAATAATACATTTCATTTATAAATAAATATTTTGTTTTTATATTTTTATAAAAACATTTTTGTAGAAATGTAAGGTTTAAGAAAAATATTTTCTTGATCACTAATCATGTTTAATGATTTGTTTATCCATACCTTAAGTGATTAATCTTTAGAAATAGAATTTTATGATTAGTAATTTATAAACGTTTATTTTTATCATAAACGTTTTTACATTTTGTTATTATCGAAACATCAAGAGATCGAAAAATATAAATAAAGTTTTTAGACATTATTTGTATTAGCAATCTCCCCTTTTTTGATGATGACAAAATATAAACTCATTTAGTATAAAATTAGAGGTTTATAAATTACTAATGAGTTTAATTCCATTTCTTCCCCTTTTTGTCGAATTCAAAAAGGTTGATCGTCGAATGGTAGTAGCGAGAAAGAAATCAACGATTAAAGACTCCCCCTTGATGTATACTCTTCGAGGCACCAAGGGATCGATCTTACGATAAGTTGTTTGCTACAAAACATGGTTAGAAATACAAGTGCAAACCAACATGACAAGACAAATATCTCAACATTATAATCCACACATTTGGAGACTTATAAATAAAGTTCATTCAAATACTAAAAAGATCATA
>BQNB010073015.1:0-32245 GCA_026074375.1 Tanacetum coccineum
AAATAAAAAATAAAAATTAAAATTAATGGCCCGTAACAATACGCGAAAAATTAACGCCCCGCAGCAACGCGCGGGTAATTTTGCTTGTTAGTATTATTCACTCAATTTTTTTTAATCCTTGGTCACTTCCTTGCTAGTAGTTCCACGTAGTCATTTTGTTTCCCAAAAAAATAGATAAAGTCAAACACACAAACACGCAACTGCTGCCGTAAAAATTAATTCTCCCGCCATCCACCACCCCTACCCCCAAAATAAAAGCACACACACCTACTTGGATCTCCCCCATTTCTCTCAAATATCAACCTGATCAATGGAGCTCCCAGTGATCGATCTACAGCCTTACTTAGATCTGTCATCATCCGATGACGAAATGAAGAGCGTTTGTGCAGAAGTGAGTCGAACCCTGAGTGAAACTGGAGCTCTTTTGGTCAAAGATCCACGTTGTTCTGCTCAAGATAATGATCGCTTTATCGATATGATGGAGAAGTATTTTGAACAGCCGGATGAGGTTAAGCGCCTTCAGGAACGACCCAATCTTCATTATCAGGTCCCCTCTTTTATTTTATAACTACTTGGTTGATCCTAATTTTATTAAACAATTGTGTTGATGTGTTTGTTAGATTGATCGGTGAAATAGAGAAAAAGGTGATATTTTTTCAAAAAGTTAGATTATTACATTTATTACTGCCTTTTCTTTCTTAACAAAGGGTAATATAGTAAACTTTATCAAAATTTTTTTAAGCAGTGGACAATTAAATTGAGAAATAACAAAAAGAAAACGAATGTATTTACTTTTTTTTTTCTTTCAATTTTTTGTGCAATTAAGGTTTTTGAGGTCTTTTTGACTTTTCAAAATGAGTTACTCGCCATTTTTGAGCTGAAATGGTTTAATTAATGTAGTTGATCATTTATCCGTCATTTTGGCCAAAATTATAATTTATGACCAACGACCTGTTTTGAAAAGTAAAAAAACCTTACATTGCACAAAAATTAATTTGGATACCTTAAATTGAGAAAAAAAAAGAAGAGAATTGAGTCCCTAAAACTCAAATTGACTATAAGTGTGATACTTGTGTGTGCCATATACCCTTATAATTGATTGGAAGTTAACCCTATTTAATTGGTCGTCTGTGTGATCGGATTGCATTGAGGTGAATTTTGGGTGTTTTTATTAGCTTATATAGCGAGCTTATAGTTTATTAAGGTTAATAGCTCAACTTGATAAGCTACAAGTGGTAAGGTCTCACAAGAGACCAGGGAAGAGTGTAGAAGCGGCTACACGCCGGTTAGGCCGAGTACATGAGAGTATAAAAGGCTTGACTATCAAAGGGTAGTATGAAGAGGGATCCCTCTTCATTTACCCGTTTATAAGCGCAAACTTGATAAGCTTGTTAGCCGAAAAATTGGGATTATGAGAATTTTATAGATGTCCTTAAGCTTGTTAGTCCGCCATTCAAGCTAACACAAACACCCCTTGTGTAAAAATTATGTCTGCCACAAAATAAGTTTTTACCACACAAATACGCATAGACGCAGAAACTGTAATGACTACAGTTTTGGTAGAATGACAATTTTACCTTTTGATCAATGATGGGTCATATTGGAAACTTGATCAATTATAACCAGGGAAAATAATTTAAATAATCATTCATACACCAATAATTGACCAATAGCCTTAAAAAATGATCATTTTGAAACATAGTCACATTTTGCTTTTTTATAGAGAACCATGAAAGGAGAACTTCACTATAGGTCCCCCAATAATTACTTCGCTAATGGCTCTCTAAAGAAGGAGAAGTTGCTTATGGTTCGCCATAAATAGCGAAGTCACTGGCTACTTTTAAAAATGGCCTTTTTTAATGGCTATATTGTAAAGTTTTCGTATAATTGATTATTTAAATTACTTTCCCTGATAACTATCATATTCTGTAAGTGGACTATTCTTTTGGAACATATTAAAATAGTAAGATTAACAAAAAATTTGTATTAGTAGGAGTTCATTTTAGACCACTACAAAAATTGAGATCTCGAGAACCAATCTAGACCCTTAGATCTACAAAACGATGTTCCATGTTGATTCGTATCACTTGTGATTTGAAAAATTCGTAAAAATCACATGGGAGTGAAATTTCACAATTTTAATCACATCTGATTTAGATGGTCTCAAGTTTTCTAGCTGGATCAAATGAAACTCCACTTATATCAACATTATTTTTTGCAAAAAAATGAATGTTATAAATTGGAGGCATAGCAATTTTACAAGCCGTTGTTAATGTGTTTTTAGTTGCCCAAAATGACACAAACGAAACACAAGACAATCTTTTAATGACTCAAATGTAAAAAAGATTTACATTGACAAAACACGAGACGAGGAAAAAGTACTTTGGCATGCATCCGTTCAGCTTAAAGTTGGAATGCAACTGTTTAAACTTAAATACATTGCTATCATTTGGGTTAGATGCTTTGGTTTTGGAACCACATAGATTTGGGGGGTATTTATTTTTAATTTTGGTCCTAAAAGGTGTTTGAACTTGTGGTGTGTGACTAAATATGACAGGTTGGTGTGACACCTGAAGGAGTTGAAGTTCCTCGTAGTTTAGTTGATGAGGAAATGCAAAAGAAGTTGAGGTTGTTGCCGAAAGAGTGCCAGCCGTTGACTCCAACGGGTCCGGATCCTAAGTGGCGATACATGTGGAGAGTTGGTCCTCGACCGTCAACTACCCGATTCCAGGTTTTGCATATTTCGTTTTCTCTCTTTTCAAACCACACATTTCATTTTTTATAACTGTTGTTGGTGTGCATTTCATAAATAGGAGCTGAACTCGGAGCCTGTTATACCTGAAGGTTTCCCAGAATGGAAAGAGACTATGGACTCGTGGGGTTCTAAAATGATTGCTGCTATAGAGGTTGGTCAATGCCACTGATTTCAAACAGGCTGTTATGGTCATTTCTCTGACGGTATATAACTCTTAGCTTATTTTGGTCAGGCTGTTGCTGAAATGGCAGCAATTGGATTTGGCCTACCAAAGGATGCATTCACTGGTATAATGAAGCAGGTGAGTGCTTATTTATCTTTTCTTCTTGGTGCTTTCCTGTACTGAAGCTGACATAATTATTGGTTATTGGGTTATGGAAAAGTATATTAGTTGGACAAACCAAAATTTACGTGTCAAAAGGTGTAAATCTTTCTTCAAATGTTCCATCATCACATAAAAAAACGGATGAGATTTTTCCCTCTCTGCGAGCCTTTTTGACTTAGAAGTACGTGGCCTCATTCGGTTAATCACAGGACTGTTTCCGACCCATAATCAAATACAAAGAAAAATATGGAATGCCGATCTTATCAAATACAAACAAAAATGTGTATCTACATTAGTTTGAGATGCATTAAGATGAATTTTGGATATATGCTGTATCTATTAGTTTATGTACAACCCTGTAGGGGAAACGTAGTATATATGTACTTGTATAAGATAAAGAAATGAAATGAAATTATATAAAAAAAAATGAAATTATATAAAATAAAATAAAAAAGATTGCAAGGGTGCAATTTTTCTTTCCGGAAAGCGATTACAAGGGTAGATGAGTAACCTCTATGCGTTAAGGCTCGTCTATACAATAGGCTCGAACCCACTATGATAAATACATAAACACGTTTAATAAAACAATATTTCATTTGCTAAGTAGCTCAAAGTGGTCAAGTCTGGACAGCAAATTAACCTGCAAATATAAATTTGCAAAGTTATACTTGGCTTAGAATTTAACTGCACATATCTATATTGCAGGGTCCACATCTTCTTGCTCCAACTGGAAGTAACCTTCAACGACATGGCAAAGAGGGTACCGTGTTTGCAGGATACCATTATGACCTTAACTTTCTAACAATTCATGGCAGAAGTAGATTCCCTGGTCTAAGTATTTGGCTAAGAAATGGGAAGAAAGTAGAAGTCAAGGTTCCGGTTGGGTGTCTACTTATTCAGACTGGAAAGCAGGTATACAATTTTCAGTGATTTTGTTTTGATATGTCATAAGAGAAATCAAGTTATATGCTTTAGCTTTACCACCACATGGGTAAAGTATTGATTCCTGATCTGAAGCATGATGGATGTAATTTAGTAATATGATTCTGCTTTCTGGTCACATCCTATGCATCGAACTGAGAATCTAAAGTTTATAAACTTTTTGGTTTATGGTTATGATATGTAAATAAAATCTATAGCCTTTAGTGCTGGCAATATTATGTTAAGTATGATATTGTTTCCATCTGCAGATAGAATGGTTGACTGCTGGAGACTGTATAGCTGGTATGCATGAAGTTGTGGTAACCAAAAGGACAACTGATGCAATCAAAGCAGCATCAGAAGAAAATCGAAGCCTCTGGAGAGTATCCTCAACAGTGAGTACATTAATCTTTAGCTCACCATTACTAGTCACTTTTTTTTGGGGGGTAACCATGGTTTCCGACCTTTTGGCCGACTACGCAAAGGGTTTGCACCTAGCAGGAATTGAACTTGAGACCTCACACATCACAAGCCCTTTTGCCACTAGGCCACCCCCGAGTGGTTTTACTAGTCACTTCTTATGTCACATTGGAGGTGGCAAAATGGGTTTCGAGTCAAACGTGTAATTTTTTAGTTTTGGTTGAAACCCCTTTGCTCAAAAGTTTTAAAATTCTAATATTTTTCAGTATTTAGAATATAATTACATGAATTATATTATTCTAATAATAGTTTAACTTCTTCAACAAATGATTTTACCTTTCTTATTACAAATACTTTTGGCCTTTTGAGTCGTTTCTAAAACTAGTATCATACATGCTTGACCCGTTAGAGATCAAACATAAGTTAAATTGACCCATTAATATTGTTAGAATAGAGTTGCTTTTTTGAAAGGCAAAAATAAACACACCCTCTGATCCAACCGATGTGAGACTTCAATAGTTAGGTTAATACAATAATAATAATCCAGTTTTATTGAATTAGTTTTTGAAGGAAAATTTATGCATCAAAATACATTATGGTGACTTTTGACCCGTTTTTTTTCAAGCTGGTTTTGTCCATGTTTGACATCTAAGAGATCATACATAAGCCAAGTTGATCCATTCCTATGCAAATAAGTTGGATCTGCCCGTTCTTTGTCTTGTGGACTGAATTTAACATATGTTTTCGATTGAATAAAGTTAGCGTCGTTGAGGGAATTCCGTACTTAAACTTGGCTTTGTATTCTTTTTTTGTTTTGCTAGTTATTTTCACATATAGCATCGGATGCTGTGCTGAAGCCCCTAGGCCATTTTGCACAATCGCCTCTTGCTGACCAGTATCCACCCATTTGTGCTGGAGAATTTGTAGAGCAAGAGCTTTCCGTGATTAACCTTAAAGGAAACTGAGGAGAGCTTTAATAAGTCTTTTAGTGAAGGTACTGCAGATGCCATGACGAAAAAAACCAAGAAATTGAAGCTGAATTATGTCTATTTCAGTGAAAATCCAGACCTAATGTTCATTTAACAACTTTGTATTTAATTGATACCTTTAAGGATGGTAAAATTGGAGGCTATTATCAGCCCACTATATAAATTGTGCTTGATAGATGTTCAACTCATGATAAACGAGTTTATCAACTGTTTCCTTAACCATCCTAACAATGGCGAGGCTTAGGAATGACATGTGCCCTGTGTGATACATGATTAGGACAGAGACACACAATGAGCTGCTTCAATCAAACACACACAAACTACATCTATAAATATGCAAGAACAGTTTCTTGGAAAAGTAACAAGTTAAACTAGATCTGAACAATGGAAAACAAAGGAAATAAAATGACGGTGCTTATGGTGGTGGTGGTGTTGGGACTGATGGTTCAGGGAAGCAATGGGTTTCCCTGTGGGAGCACATTCTTCTCAGCATTGGTCCAGTTGATCCCTTGCAGGGCATCAGTTGCACCCTTTAGCCCCATTCCTCCAAATGATGCTTGCTGTACTGCCGTCAGAGTACTGGGCCAACCCTGTTTGTGTGTGCTTGTGAATGGCCCGCCCATCTCTGGTGTTGATCGTAGCATGGCCATGCAACTTCCCGAGAAATGCAACGTCAATTTTGGACCATGTATATCTCTTTTATTCTTTCCCTTGCCAGTCCTAGAGGTGGCACAATTGACGGGTTGGGTAATGGGTCAAAATGGTTTGGTTTGAAACATGTCAGTTTTCTAGTATGGGTCAAAACGGGCTGGGCCAATATGGGTTGACACTCCAAAGTAATTTTGTATCAATTTCTGTAGTTGATATTTTTAATGCTTTTTATGATTAAAAAAAAGAAATTATTATAATGCTAGTATACGCCTTTCAAGTTTCACAGGGTTGTGTGCGTTAAATACAGACTCCGGGATGCCTTCAACCCATTTCGCTAATCTTTTCAGTTTGACATGTCTTGGATAAAATACAGTTCAAATCGACCCATGAATGGCTTAAAGTGACCATATTTACATTCCCCTTATCCCCAGAGTAGAGACGTAACTATGTACGGATTGTTTGTGGTGCAGGTGAACTGGCAAAGGAGGGAAATCGGACGTAGAGAGATGATGGTTTCACTTTTCTACTAGAGACAAACAAAATAAAGGGTGGTGGTGTGACGCGCTGAATAAATTGAGTGTTATGCTTCTAATTTAAGGTCTAATTATCTTGTATTAGTTTCTCTAGTTATTGTTGTTTAGGTTTAAATTTGGTTGTTTGCACTACTCCATTTGTAGTAAAATCTTTCAATGCAACTATTTTAGTTCTACCAAGGAATTGAATTGTTGTTAAGCATTGATGTGCCTGAACACCCTTTTCATCCAAAAGTATCTGTATTTATAGGTATTCACAAACACAATACATAATGATATGATTAAGAGTGCTTCTAACATCATTCAAAATAGTGTCTACCAAAGAGCTTTCGCTAGAGGTTTTGTGATTAAAGGTCAAGGGTTCGAGTCTCGGCTCCCTACTTCAGTTGGTGCTCCATCAGAAGAGTTGCCGGAGCTATTTCTTGTGGGTGGACAATGGCCGGTGCCAAAAGGCACCCGGAGGGTTTTTCCATCAATTCACACCTTTTGTGCATCATTCAAAATAGTGTCTAACATCTGCAAATGTGGAGTCAATATGTTTTTATTAATAATGCTCCACTTTTCTGTGCATCTCATTGTATTGTACAAAGACTTGTTTGACTACCCACTGTACCATCATCTTTAAGGTTCAGTCTTCGCCTTTCTCGGGTATGAAGTCGCAGATGATTCTTATCTCCCTGTAAATTTAGTGGTGTTTCGCAGTGATGAAACATTAGAAAAGACTTAAAAAGTTATGGTTGTGTAGACATAATGATATGGTTGACGAAACTTTATCATAATATGTTCTATCACAATCAAAACAACACCACGGTACACATGGTCATGGTCCCTATGTATAATGTGTGATGTCCGTGTATGTGCCGGACAGGCTAGTAGACCGAACGGGCCACATAAAACCCAAGCGGACTAACTCAAGCCCAATCTCAAGCCCAAATCGAATAAATCAAAGACCAAGCAACTCAAATATCCGAACGGGCCAAACCAGAGTCCGAAGGGCCATAAAAGTTCCAAGCTGATATCCGCATATATACCGACAAGGAATACCTCACATTCGAACGGGAGTCGCACGGATCCAAACAATACTCATCAACTCGAAAAAGACACATAACGTAAGAACTCGTATAAAGAATGACACCCTTCAAACTGGTGGATAATACAACACTACGGCAACAATCCTATTCCAGGAATTAAGGCGAGCGATGTCCCCAAGGTATACCGACGCCCAAGGCAAAGCTAGGTATAGGTCGCTCCCCTCTCCTATTCCCAAGGAGTTCAAAACAGTACTTCCAAACATACTTCGAGTAGTATAAAATACCCAAGGCATTTACTACTTGAAGGGCAGCAATAAATTCACCACCATCACACATTGTTACGCCGGAGCCCCTTCATCTCTTACTTATAAGCCCCTTCGCCTCTTACAAAAGTACTTAATTTCAACAGCCCGAGCTTGGTCCTGGTCAACACCCGGGGCGAGTTAAACGGGTTTTCCAGTCTTACTTTCAGATACTTAGGTGGCATTACTCGTCTAGAAAGCGTGGGGAGCACTCCTATTTCCTCTAGTACGGTAAATTACTTAAACAAATTGGCGCCATCCGTGGGACTCTGATCTTATCTACCACGAATGACTAGTCCCACAAGAGGCGGGGGTCCGGAGGGTCGAGATGATCGAGAAGGAACTCCCCCTCTAACGAAAGAACAACTTGGAGGGCACATATCCGCCATGAGTCATAATCACGAGCATCAACACGCGAAACAAGAGCTAAAACCCCGGCACGGCTGAACTCGAGAACGGAGGAACAAGACCCCAAAGAGGACGCATTGTGAAGGGAAGGGAGGTCGTATGACGACGTTTCAGTAAAACCGTTCAAAGAAACATTAAAAACGGCCTTTACGCGAAGATAATCGATTCTCCGTCCAAAGTATAGTATGCAAAACCACCATCGAGCATTGTACTATAACGGGTCCACTGACCCGGCAGACCATTTGAATCGTTTTGTGGGAGCAGCGAACTCGAGGGAATGGCCCATGCCAGTATGGTGCCGAATGTTTCAGCAAACGCTAGATGGGTCGGCCAGGGGGTGGTTCGAAAGCCTGCCTCCCAATAGCATAACAATGGTGGAGAGGCGGACGAGAGGCTTTCCCACCACCAATATCAGCCAGGAAAGCTGTTACATACTCTCAGAAACATACGAAAATCAACCAAGAAAGAAAGGAAGGCCACTGAAACCTAAACAACGGCATTCAAGGAAAGAAGGACCGTAGAGACAGGATCATCATGCGTCCCGGAAGTCCCTGAAGATCTCATCATTCAAGGATTCGTTACGTCCCCGCGAGTAGCCAAGCGTTTTGCTAGTAGTACCCAAGACAGTATGCTGAAAAGATGAACGTTTAAGATGAGTTCGTAAGGCCGAGGAGCATACCGCCCCTTACTGAATTACCGACCGCCAGCGAGAATCAACGAGACATTCATCGTCTATTATCTTTTTCCGGTAGGACGCCCGCGAGAACGTCCATCACCCCTGACGTTTCCCTCTTCCGAAGAGAGACGACCGAGCACGTCGAAAACAAACACCCGGGAAGAGAATATTTCCGGAAGGCCGACTAAAGTAATTCCTACAAGGGGCAGGGACAACTTCAATACGGGAAGACAGAGAGATTACGGAGCCCCGTACCCCCAAAGGGAACGAACAAACAGACCTGTGCCGGTACTCTCGTTAGACTCTTTGACAAAGTGCCCGAAGGAAATACTGGCAACAGAAACGCAACTGCATCTACTACCACCAAGACCTGTGGCAAATCCGTTGAGGACGGGTGACCCGGATAAATACTGTGATTATCACCAGGACAAGGGTCATCACACAAAGGACTAGTAATCCCGCTGAGAATGCAGTTAGAAATCGCCTAGTATCAGGAAGAGCTTAATCTTAGCTGCTGAAAATTCTAAGGCAGAGGGTGGAAAGGAGACAAAATAGAGAACCCTCACACCGGTACAAAGTAATTACATGGTCAGCGTTCACTCTTCTAAAAGGAAGAAACGAAAAGACCGCGAAGCAACGGAGTCTTGGATGAACACTCCTATCTCCTTTCCGTCAATTATGACGGACGATGCGTCGGACGAACCACTGATAATAGAAGCAGAGGTCGAAGGATACCTCGTAAGGCGGGTCTATGTGGACGAAGGTTTCATCAGTTGCGGTCTGTTCGAACATGTGCTTCGAAACTCCGGAGAAGGTGAAGGCTGGACCAGGAAACTAGAACTGATATTGGTGGGTTTTGCAGGAAGAAGATATCGAAACCTTTGGAAAAATTGACTTGGAAGTATGTTCGGGAATGAAGGGTTGAGCCTGGAGGCCATCAATGAAAATCATAATCATCGTGCACCATCTCCATACAAGTATAATACTGCAGGAGACCATGCCTGAAGATACTACATGCCTCCCCTCAACTATCCATCAATGATTCAAATTCCCAACCCCCAGGGAAAAAAACAAAAAAAAAAACAATCGCAACTTAATTGATCGCACGAAAACAATCACAATTGCGGAATGCCGCCCAGAGAGGAGAACAGCTGAAAGGGAAGAAACGCCCCAAGAAGAGGAGGGCGTGGATGCTACCATACGGCAAGTAATGGTCAACCCCAGTTTTCCCGACCAAATGGTCACCATTGGAGGAAGACTCTCCAAGGGCTGTAGGGAGCAATTGAAAACTCTTCTGAAAAACAACATTGAGGTGTTCGCCTTGGGAACCCGGCCGACATGACCCTGGGGTACCTCGCAAGGATGATAAGAGCTTAATTACACAGATCTTTCACCCTCGTCAAAAATGAGCTTAAATGTCCAAAAAAAAACAGACAAAAACGCCAAATATATGTTTTGTTTTCATTTGTATGTGCAGGAAGTGGATATCATCAAAAAGACAAAAACCAAGCCAAAATGACAAAACTGAGCATAGGAAAGGTGAAAAGACTCGTGCAAAAATAAGGCCAAATCCAAAAAAAGGCCAAAGTCAGAGTCAATACTGAAAAAACCAGCAGACAAACGGTAGCCGTAACTGAAGAAAACTATTGAATGCAATCTTTAACCCACTGATGGGCGGGAAGCCCCAATATATATTATAAGACTAGTGAAGACCAAATGGTGGCCCCTCAATCAATTTACAACAGCCCATTTGTGTGACATTTGACAAAGACTTTGAAACTTTGAAGGCCCACAACCTAGCCCAGTTACATTACAGCCAATCTCAGCCATGTAACCTACAAAATCCACTTCATAAACCTTATTGGGACTTGATAAAAGCCAATAACCAAACCTGAACCTTATGGGCCTAAAAAGCCATAACCTTATTGGGCTTGAAAAAGCCCAATAACCAAACCTGTACCTTATTGGGCCCAAACCAAACCCAATTGGGCCCAATAGCCCAAACCAAACCCAATACAAGCCCAAAATCCATTTTTATAAACTTTAGGGGGGCTAAATTGTCATTTTTAAAAGTGTTTTATAAAGAAAAATGGAAAAATAAAGAGAAGGACTTAATCTGCCAAAATGCAATACTTTTTCTCTTTTAAAACCAAAGGGGCAGTTTTGCAATTTCCCTAAACCCTTTTTAATTCTTTTCTATAAAACCAGAGGGACCAAATTTGCAATTTGCCCTAACTCTTTTATTTCTTTTAGTTATAAAACCAGAGGGGCCATTTGTGCCACTTTCCAAAGTCTATTATAACTAAAAACGGGCCAAATAGAAATAGAAAGAGAGAAAGAGATGGAGGACTAGTGTTGCACCTTCTCCAAACATTTCGTTTAAACCTGTAACCCACCCCGTACCTTAAACCACTCCCGCCAAAAACCATACAACCCCTTCCCACGGTTTACAGCTCACCCCATCACCTCTCAGTACCCCCCCAATTAATGTCTCACCCTTTCCCACCTCCCACTTGTATTTGAGACCTGCCATGTTGGCAATCTACACAAACCCGAGACACCAATGGCTGAGGATGGGTTGATAAACTAGCACAAAGCAATCCAAGGGCTAGAATTGTGTGAAGACTTTCTACACACCCAACTAGCACAATGTGAAGACCAAGAATGACCTTTGGGACTTCTATAAAAGAAAAGAAAAGCCAGCCGAAGTTTTTTGCACCATGTTTTAGTTTAATTTTAATTTAAGTATTTCTTTTAAGCAATTAATGTATTCAGTTCCTTTTTAAGAGTTTATGTTGTAAGTTTTTGATTTTCAATAAAAAAGTTAAGAATTTCTTGAAGTTGCCATTGTCGAAATTTCAACCCTCATATTTGTTCTTTAATCCTGTTTAATCTTGTCTAAGAATGTGTTAAAGCTGTTAAAACATACTTATAAACAACTCTCTCAACCTTCATTTACTTAAAAAAGGGTAAAAACCCGATTTTATAAAATAAGGGGGTGTTTGGTTTAGTGTTAAAATGGGTCATTTTGGGTTTTGCATGGGTCAAGTTCACTCAGCCAACTTTGGCTGAGTGTGTGATGTTAATTAAGCCACTTAAATTACCAATTTTGGTTTGAAAATAAGTTTTTAGGTTTATTTTAGATTCTGTCAAATTTTCAAAAAGCCAACTTGAGCTTAAAGGCTTAAGCTGCTTATGCAGCTTAAGCACACTAATTGTGTGCTTGTTGTTGTGTTTCTAGCCAATTTACCAAGCCATTTGTGCTGTCCCTTTGGTTTGACCAAGTAAGAGTCAAAGTTTTTGTATAACATGAGCTTTTGAAAACCCTCTACTTTTAAGTCCCCTTATTCAGCAGGTTTAAGCGTAATATAATGTCAGATATATTTTGGAAATAAGCTCTCTTATGCCCCTTTTACATCTGTTTGGGGTTGGATTTGGGTAAAAAGCCCTATTGAGCTTATTTTGATAAGCCAAAAAGGGCTTTAAGAAGCACTAAAAGCACTGCTTTGGCCGCCCCTTGTGCTGGAGGACACCAAAGGTAAGAGCCTTTTGGCAAGTATTATTGTAAATATGTGCCATAGAATTTTATTGTTTCTTATTATAGAGGCTCTTTAGGTATTTTATTAGGTTCAGCACGCTTATTTTATTTAGTTTCCCTTTATTTTTATTAGCTTATTTCTGTTTTTTTTTTAAAACTGTTAGAATAGCTTATTTTAATTTTAGCTTATCTCAGGGCTTATTTAGTGACCCTAGCTTAACATTAGGCCACCCTTGCCTTAGTAACTTATTCCTATAGTTTTCTAGCTTCTTTTGTAGCTTAAACTTCAAAGAAAAAAGCAAATAAGCTCATAAGCTTAATAAGTTCCTGTCAGCCCAAAAGCTCACATTTTTAGCTTATTTAGTCCACTTATGAGCTTATACTCCTTTTATGAAAAATGCTCTCCTAAGCCCGCTGAACAAGTTGGCTTGTCTTTGGCTCTTTTTGATAAATAAGACTAGTTGTGACCCACGTTTGCAATCGGGGTGGCCCTTCTAGGGACTGTTTGTGTTGTAACTTTCTCTTTTCTAGTTAACATTGTTTAGTCCTTAGTGGTAGTTAGGCCTGTTACCTGTTAGTGCCTTGTGTCCTTTCACTTGGTTACGTCCTTTTAGTTAAACACAGTTTGTTTTATTTAATTTAATAAATTGTTAAATTAGGTTTTTAAATTAATTAGTTTAAATTACTTTTTTTTTTAATCAGTAAAATTTGGGCATTTTTATATTTTTAGAATTGTTAACTTTTTCTTTATTTAATTTTATTTTTTCAGAATTTTTATAACTTTTATTTTTTGTCTTTTTCTATTTTCTTAGTTTTAATTAGTTTTTTAATCTTTAAAAATTCATAAAAAATCCAAAAATTAATAAAAAAATATTTTTCTTTTTTATAAAATTTTCTTTTGTCATTTAGTGTCTAGGAAAAATATAAAATTTAGTATAGGCCTTATTTTTCTTAAATTTCAGTTTTAGACCCGTTTTTACCGGGTAAGTTTTACCGTTTCTTTTCGTTTTACATTCAAACGACCTCCGTTTTAGTTCTAGTTTTCTTTATTTTTCAAGTTAAGTTAATTAGAATTTAATTTTGATTTTTAATTTAATTTAGCATTTATTTTTCTTAATTTTTAATATTTAGGTTTCCCGATACCTTATTCTGTTCCCCGTATTTAATTTAGATTTAATTTTAGGATTTCCCTATACCTAATTTTGTTTCCCGTAGTTTTTAAGATCCCCATTTCCTTTGCTTGTTTTCCCGTAGATTAAATTAAGTTTTATTTAATTTTAGTTATAATCATATCAGTTTCTCTATCATTCAATTTCTCATCAAACCAGGATAACTTTCAATTGCAGCCTCGTTGGGACATACGACCCGGGAATATCTCTTCCGGAATCTTTTTATCATTGATTTGATTCTTATATATTTTATTTCTAAGTAGGTCTTGACTTTTTCCCTTTGTCAAGGGTAAAGAGTTTGGATTTGCCTAGTAATATTTTATATATACGCTATCGACGAACCAGACTCCCTTTTGCTTAGGCCCAGCTATTGTTACCCATAAGATACGCATATTATTTAGAAGTGACTATATTAACACTAACCCATACCACTTCTATACCATTTTCTCTTAATAAAATGCCTTCCTATCCTCACTTTCATCTTATCATCTCTCTAATTCATCTTCAACCTCAAACTCTTCCATGGATTCCTCTCAAGCTCCAACCTCAAAAATCTCAAAGAAACAAAAAATAACACTTATACCACCAAGAAAATTGTTCATTGACCTTACCAAATATGACTCAAAACTCCATCACCACAACAACAACCCAAATCACCAAATGCACCTTCCAAAACACCATCAACCAAAGGAACATCTTCATCCTCAATCAACTCCAAACTCAATTCATCTTCATTTAACTCCACGTCTCCTTCAACTAATGCTTACTTAAGCTTACCCGACTCTCCTCCTCCTAGAGTCTCTCATCCATCACCTACTCAAGAACAAGAACCCATGGACATAACAATTACTCTTTCACCAATAACCTCACTTTACTTTGCTTTCAACACTCCTGTACCACCACTATGCCACCTATCCAAACAGCATTCCGCCGTTATGTCATCCATCCTGTTTTCCACCTTCTGGAAGCTCATGGAAAACTTGTTTTGTGTGCCTCCTTACCGAGAAACCTTGATCTTTGGCTTGAGAGATGAACTCTACTACATGTTTTCCTTCATTGAGCACTTGCTCTCACAACCATCCCTACCAAATACACCACCACTGAACCCTTCCGCACCAACAACCTCTCCACCCGCAAATTAAGTCTAAGGGCTTAGATTGATTGACAAGAGTTGGTTAGAATTTAAGGGTGTGGATTGAAGCCTGGCAATTCTCCATGAGCCTAGAACCTTCTCATAACAGCTATAAATAGCAGGGCAATCACATAGTGTTAATCATCTAGGAGTAGGAGTAGTGTAGAAGTAATGTGTAGTTTTAGCTTATTGAATTTTAGCTTATTAATTCGTTTTTAGCTTAAAGTTTTTTTATTAAATGTAATTTTCCCTTTCAACAGCTAGTAATCAGTTTCTATAATCAATAAAAGCTAAGTTTACATTTTATTAAAGCATAATTCATGTTTTACCTTTTTGCACTCATGATTTGATTAAGCTCTCTTTTACTCAGTTAAGCTCAATAAGCTATAATTTACACTAATAAGCTAGTTATGCTCTCGGTTAAGCTCTCAAAGCTTAACTGAGCTTAGTGTCACTCAATTCTTCCCATCAAATTACTACAGCTTTTAAATGGAAGGGAAACCAGATCTGGATAGGTTTCCAGGACCTTACCAGCTTATCATAAGATAAGTTGGAGCTTGTTGATTAGCTCTTGGAGCAATTTTCATACGGTAAGTGTTCACCGGGTCGTTTATACCCCAAGAATTATGAAATGAAACCCTGTTTTTGTTTGGACAATCATTTGAATGGTTCTAAGATCTTTGATTTCGAAAACTAAATCCTACTAGTGGGCAAATAAATGCTCATTTAAATCAATTACAAGAAAAATGCATAAAAATGTTAACGGGAAACGTAAAATCGTACACTAAAATCTAAATTGAGCAAAAATGAACAAAATAGGTCCAAACTAATTTCCCTAGATGCTAAAAGACTAAAAATAATTTTTCGAAAAAGAAATTTAATTTTTTTTGTTTTTATTTTATTTTTTATGATTTTTAAAGTTTTTAAACAAAATAAATGCACGAAAAATACTAAAGGTTGAATTAAAAATCTAAGAAAATTACTAAAAATTGCTAAGGTAATAAAGAGTGCAGGAAAATTAAAAGTTTAGAAATAGCTTAAACGAATAAGCTGTGAAAATTCGAAACAGCACTCGAAGTGCTTATTTAAAAAGAAAGTTGAAAAAGGGTTAAAAGATTAATAAATGCACCTTAGGATGTAAAAGTCCCAAGGGCGAGATGGTTTGTGTGTGTGTTTGTTGAGACGTTGGGTGTGGAAGGATAGGTCACAGGTTCGAACCTGTGGCTTATCTTTTTGCAAAATTTTTTATATTTTGAAAACTTTTCTGAACAAACTTATTAAACAACTAAAAATAAGCAACTTTTGTGCAGAAATCTTTTTTTTCAAAACCACAGATAAGCTAGAAAACAACTTATTACACAGACAGATTAGACTTAACACCTTTTGGCTTTTTATCAAAACTTAAGAAAACAAGTAAGCTAAAATAAGCTCAAGCCTGAGCAAAATAAGCTGCTACTACCCTATAACTAACCTAATAAGCACACCTGAATAACATTTCATCAAAACAATGATCCATAAGCAGAAATAAGCACTTAAAAACGTTTTACTCAAAACAGTTTCAAAACAAACAAAATGGCAACTTTGAGCTTATTTTTAAGCAAGCTAATAGAACCTTATGACTTAATGGCTTATACCACCTTAAATCTAATCCTATAAACTATCTAAAACAGCTCTTAAAAAGTATTTTGAAATTCAAATAAGCCTAGAAAAAGATGGATGAAAAAGTTGTTTACTCTATTTTTTTGATTTTTCAAATTGCTATCAAAAGACAAAGTGTTAATTTGCAGACTTAAAACAGATAAGCAAACAGACTCTATAACTTCAAATAATCCCTAATCTATCTAGATTTACCTATGAACTTCTTGTGCACTAAGTTTCAAAAGCTAAAACTAATTCTAACTATCTTAATTTTAAGCTAGAAAAAGGCCTTAAGACAAAAATGCCTGCTGATGCAGTTGACAAAATTTTAAAGCCAAAACTCAAAACCATTTGTTGCAGACTTAAGGCTTAGTTCCTACTTCTCTTAATGACCAAAACAAGAACAATTTAATTGAACACTAAAAGCAGCTAGCCAAGATTTAAGTACCAATTGCTTATGAACCTAAGGTATTGATCTCAGATTCAAGTATTTAACTAAAATTCCTTTTATTGGCTAAACTAGAACCTTAAATCCTAACTTATAAACATTAAAATGATGTTTTAAATCAATCTAAAGAACAAAAAAAATCATGAGATTATTAACTTATGTTAATACTGCCTTGAGCCAAACACCCCTTTAGAAAATTTAAACTTATTTTTTAGCTTATAATATTGAGAAATAAGGCTCAAACTCTAACTACCAGATAGTGACAAGCTTATTTTAGACCTAATGAACAAATTTCATCAATCAAATAAGCAGAATCTATAAGCTATAAGCTAATACTAATATTTTTGGATTTTTCACTATCTAATAACAAAAGCTTGTAAACTAAGAATTAAACTAACAATTCAACATATTAAGCATCTAACAACTATATAAAGCAATAATAAGCTATTCTAAACTACAATATTAAGCTAAAGTGAACAGATTAACTAGAAAATTAAATGACAGCAGACTAGTTGATAAAGGAAAAGAGATGAGTACCTATACCTCAGCTAAACAGAGGTGATTGCTCAGATTAGAGCTTATAGGAGTAGCTTAAGCTTATAGCTTTAAGCTTAATCACTTTCCTAATCTAATCCTACTCCTGACCATCAGGAACTATTACCACTTGAATATTCAAAGCAGCCATCCAATTCCAAGGAGTATTCAAGTTTATAAGAGTTTAATCAGCTTATGAACACTTTTAGCTTATGAAACAGTATCAAAGAGCTTATTAAACCATAAGTGCATAAAAGTGAAAACATGAATTGCAAATTGAACAATATGAAAACTGAATTTTATTGATTATCAAAACTGAGTACAAGCTTGAAAAGAGAGCTACATTAATTGAAAACAATACTAAAAACGTTACAATAAGCTAAAATTACATAAGCTAAAGCTACCTAATTTTCTACACTAGATCTGTGAGTGTGAGTGGCTCCTTTTATAGGCAAGAGGGGAACCTTCTAGGCTCATTAGACGCTCCTTTTTGCTTTTAATCTTGGCCATCCATCTCTAACCAATCATTGGATCTTGATTTTAAGCCGTTGGATGAAAAGGATCACACGGATTGCCAGCGTGGCAATCCCACTTTCTTAGAGGCCTTGTGCTTCTTTTCCACTGAATTTAGTGTAAATTTCCTCATAAGTTGCGTTTCTTTGATGATTGTGTGTCATTCCATGTGTCAGAATTGGCCAATCATTGGCTTTGATGACGTCTTTGCTTGCTAACATGGAGCTTTGTACTCGAATCTTTGATGCCATGTAGGACGAGTGCAGGGAAGTGGGTTTTACCCATTTAATTTAACACAGGGTAAATTTGGGAACGAAGATGAATAGTAAAAACTAATTTTTCCCGCCCTTTTTCTTTTCATTGTTTTGTTTGACCAGATCATATAAGAGGGTGTTGACTTGGGCCTTTTGGATTTGGACTCGGTTTAATATAAAAGGGAATTTTGGGCCAAGGTTTAAAGGATTATGGTTTTTGGTTATTTTGGACTTAACGACCGTTAGTCCCTTTTTAATAAAGGACTAACGGTGTAATTTTTTTGGGACTTTTGGTGAAAATGATTTAACATTAAAGGTCCTTTTGGTACTTTTAATGGTTTGTCTTCTCATGAGTTGACCAAAGTTGACTTTTGTTGACCTTTGCTAACAAACATCCGGCTCTTGTGTACTCACTCCGTCTCGTGTTCGTTTTTGCCCGGTTTTTGGCTCTTTTCTTGTGATTCTTGCAATATCCGTACCTACACATTCACAAAAGACAAAATACACATATACAAGCATAATTTTGCACATTTTTCATCTTTTTAGGGTCATTTTTGGTACAAAACGGATATGTGATTTCTCACATATCAAAATTCCCCAAACTAAATGATTGTCGTGTCCTCACGCAATATTATATGCTCTAAAACCAAATACTCCAAAACCTCCCCAAACTAATCCTTTGAAAAGTAGCAAAGTCTTTTGTGGGGAGAGTTAAGAAATCACAAGTTTTAAAACACCCCGTTTTCCCATTTTTCAATATTTTTCCATTTTTATGATTTTCATAATTTAAAACTTACAACTTATTCATGTGTTGTTACACATGAATAACTTTGAGGATCACGGAACAAAAAGCACAAAAAGTGTCCAAGTGGATAAATTCATCGTCCCCGACTTTCACTTCTCCAAGCCAAGCTTAAAAACAAGATCATTGTAAAATACAAGTTATGATGATCTAAATCTACGCCAAAAAGCTAATTGGTGTAAACTTTCCTCCATAATCCAAATTTTTGTATCTCAAGATGTTTAATTTAAGTCATAACCCGTAAGGCTCTTTAAGACTTTATTTTGATACTTAATAATTCTAAAAAATAAAGCGTAAATGGTTAAACGCAATAATTTAGTTCCTAGCCCTTTTCCAAAAGATCAAATGTCATGTGCTATTTTGAATTTCAACCATGGATCAACATTTTGCAAAATTCTATGTTTCACGTTCCACCCGAGAATAATGAGTTTGTAGGCGAGATCGTCCCATGTAGCGACTTTTGTCTCGACACATCCCAACCTTGCGGCTAAGTGACCAGGCTTTGACACCCCACATAGACTAGTATCGGGACTCACGAACCTTAGGTTTCAAAAACCCTCAGGTTTCCCGTATATACATAGCTTATTTAAAAACTTAAAATGAAATAGTCAAATTTCAAAAGCATATTTAAATTTAACAAAAAGAGATATATTTATTGATTCAAACTTAATATTAAACATAACATTTATGCAATTATAACCCTCGACCTTTTAGAAGGCTGCAACATTGGTTGTGAGCCGGCAAGATGCAGCAAACTTTTATCAGCCCACAATTTATTTTTATTGTATTTTTATATTTTTCATCATTTTTCATATATATATATATATATTATTTTTTTTAATATATAGAAGACTTCTTTTTGAAAAATTCAAATATAAGTTTGAACTAAGACTAAATTTTTTGCTATATACTACATAAAAATTGTTGATTTAAGTTTAATCTCCAAAAACAACACGTATTATTAATACTTTTAAGAGTTTATGGGAGAAAAAGCCACAAATTACATACATGAGCTCTTAAGATTTCCAAATAATCCTTGCTTAGCATCCAACTCATAATCAACTCTATCATTTTTCGTTCTTCGCGAAAATCGCGAACGCTTAGCCTAAAAGTTAAGGAACAAGCTAGAGCTCAACACGTTCGATCGGGTCAAAATTTATTCTTATTCTACCCAGTAGGAAAGTCAAAATTATGACAAAACACTTATTTTATTTTTGAAAATTTTTAAAATTTTTTCATTTTTAAAATTTTTTGTGGGAAAACGGGGTACGTGAGAACAACGGGCAAAGGTAGGTAAGATCATATCGAAGATATACTACCCCATACTAAAACTAAACATTGTCCTCAATGTTTCCTAGTCTAAGGCTTATAACCCCATACTAGAACTCAAAAAGTCGAATGCATAATCCGAGCATGGAGAAAGTATCACAAAAATCTTAAGCCGTTTATAAAGTATGCTAAAAGATAGATGTTAGTCGATAATAATCTAGGATATCGGATTTCCCCAAACTAATGGCAAGCAAAGGCTAGGAAGCTCGAGTGAACCGGGACAAAACACCGAACACGAGAGTCTTCAAAAATTTTAGGTCAATCCTACAAACAATCACAAGCACAAACAACAAGAATCAGAAGAGTACAAGCCTCCTCACATCACATTAGAAATAAGAAAGAAGAAAGATGGATAAGCATGAGGTGCCTCCCACGAAGCGCTTTGTTTTTGGTAACCGAGTCACATAGCTTGACTCGATCCCCGCATTTAGTTGTCCATGGGGATGAAACAAGTGGAAGAGCAAACTTCCATTTGACTTTCAAATGCCACCGGCTCAAGAGAAGAAAAATGAAAAGCGTAGATGCCAGGATCAAAAATGGTGTCCTCACTCCCGAAGGAGAAAACAATTGTGAAGAAAAGATAATGGCGATCCTTAGAGGATAATCTCACATCCCGGATAATATCTTTAGACGAGAGTTGAAGAGTAAAACTCGATCACCAACATTGAAAATGCGGTTTTTGATCTTAGAGTCGTGAAGCTTCTTCGTCTTCTCTTTATATATCAAAGAATTCTCGTATGCTTGATCACGAAGCTCATTAAGTTCATTAAGTTGAAGCTTCCGGTGATCACCCGCGGTTTTAAGATCAAAATTAGCATGTTTCAAGGCCCAATATGCCTTATGCTCTAACTCGATAGGTAGATGACAAGACTTTCCGTACACGAGCTTATAAGGAGTACAACCAATTGGTGTCTTGAAAGCGGTACGGAATGCCCATAGAGCGTCATCTAGCTTATCGGACCATGAGGCACGGTTTTCACCAACCGTCCTCTCAAGAATACGTTTCAAGCCACGATTGGAAACCTCCACTTGTCCACTCGTTTGTGGATGATAAGCGGTAGCAAGACGATGAGTGACCCCATACTTAGACATTACTTTAGCAAATTTATCATTATAAAAATGGACGATCGCTTATAATAGCTCTAGGTGTTCCAAATCGGGCAAAAAGAGATTTCAAGAACTTAACTACAACTCGAGCATCATTAGTGGGGAGCACCTTTGCTTCTACCCATTTTGATAAGTAGTCAACGGCTACGAGAATGTATTTATTCCCTCGTGAAGACGAGAATGGACCCATAAAATCGATACCCCATACATCAAAGATTTCACAAACTTAGATAACATTTTGAGGCATTTCATCCCTTGGAGAAATTTTGCCTTAACGTTGACATGTATCACAAGATTTGATCATAGCATGGGCATCTTGATATATGGTCGGCCAAAAGAAACCGGCATCAAATACTTTCTTAGCAGTGTGATTGGCACCATGATGGCCCTTGGTGGGTCCTTCATGACAAGTTTGAGGATAACAATGGTTTCTTGGCCTTGCACACGCGTTTCGATGATTATCGCATAAATCTGAAAAAGATAAGGATCATCTCAAAAGTAATGTTTAACGTCCTTAAAGAATTTCTTCTTTTGTTGGGACGACATTCCTTTTATGATAAAATTCCCCGCATGGAAATTTGCAATATCGTCAAACCATGGAGTACTTCCACTAGATATAACTCCAAGAGTTTCTAAAGGAAAATTTTCATTTATGTCTTTATTTTCTAACACATCCTTATGAGGATTCTCAAGTCTAGATAAATGATCGGTCGTGAGATTCTACGTTCCTTTTTTATCACGGATGATGATATCAAATTTTATGTAGGAGGAGAACCACGAAGCATCTCGGCTTTATGCATCTTGTTTATAAGGAAGGTATTTAGAGACTGAATGATCCGTATACAATATACTTTTGATAAGACAGATATCGGCGAAACTTTTCAAAGCATAAAACTACGGCAAGCATTTCTTTTTCCGTCGTAGTGTAATGAATTTGAGCTTCGGTCATTGTCTTACTAGCATAATGTATAGGCTGAAAATGCTTTGTCTTTCGTTGTCCCAAAACCGCACAAATTGCGAAATCACTAGCATCACACATAAGTTCCAAAGGTAGGTTCCAATCAGGGACAACTAAGATCGGAGCTTCGGTAAGATTCTTTTTAAGAGTCTCAAAAGCATCAATACAATCCTTAAAAAATACAAACGGTGTTTCTTTCTCAAGAAGGTGAGTCATAGGTCTAGCTATCTTTGAAAAGTCTTGGATAAATCGTCGTTAAAAATCAGCATGACCTAAGAAACTCCTAACACCTTTTACGGTAGTCGGATGAGGTAGCTTAGCGATAACATCGAATTTAGCTCGATCGACCTCAATCCTGGACTTAGATATTTTATGACATAACACAATTCCTTCTTTACACGTAAAATGGCACTTCTTCCAATTTAGAACTAAATTCGTGTCTTCACACCTTTTTAGCATGTTGTCTAAATTAGAGAGGCAAGAAGTAACACTATCCCCAAAAATCAAGAAATCATCCATGAAAACTTCCATAGTCTTTTCAATCATATCATGGAATATGGCCATCATACACCTTTGGAAAGTACCGGGAGCATTACACAAGCCAAATGGCATGCGACGGTAAGCGAAAGTTCCATAAGGGCATGTAAAAGTAGTTTTCTCTTGGTCTTGGGGATCTATTGGGATTTGAAAATACCTTGAAAATCCATCTAGAAAACAATAAAACTCATTTCTGGCTAATCTTTCTAACATTTGGTCCATAAATGGCAACGGAAAATGATCTTTACGAGTAGCTTCATTTAATTTCCTATAATCAATACAAACTCTCCACCTGGTAACTAATCGTGTTAGAATCAATTCGTTATCTTCATTAGCAACAACGGTTATACCACCTTTCTTGGGTACACAATGAATGGGGCTTACCCACGGACTATCAGAGATCGGGTAAATCATTCCGGCATCAAGAAGTTTGATTACTTCTTTTTTTATTACCTCATGAATTTTTGGGTTAACCCGTCTTTGACTTTGTACCGTGGGTTTATAATCTTCCTCCATCAAGATTTTGTGAGTACAAAAACGAGAGTCAATACCCTTGATGTCGGTGATTTTCCAAGCAATGGCCTGTTTATGTAATTTAAGCACTTTTAAGAGGGCTTCTTTTTCATTATCTTTTAAACTTTTTGCAATAATCACGGGTAACTTTTTCGTTTCCCTCTAAGTAAGATATTCCAAATAGATGGTAATTTTTAACTCTATTCTGGAGGTCATTCAATTGATGATTTTTTCCTTGGTCACTTCTATTGATTAGGTCTTCGGAGGGAGTTGAAATGGGTTTCATTTAACAATTTTTCAATTAAGCAAATATCTCCTTACGGATCAAAAAACATCAATATCAATTCCCGGTTGGATAATCGATCATTAATAGACAATTATTCAATTCGTCAAAATGAAATCACCTCCCTCATACGGAGTGAGGGAAGGAAATAAAGTAGCAATTATCGGGTCCGTAGAAGTGGGATTGCCACTTTTGAGACTATCCATAAATCCAAGCACTTCTTGAGAATACTCGTCACAAGCAACATCAATTATATCGATTTAATTAACCGATTCCGCGTAATGATCACTTGAGTATCTCGAAGTTTGCTCGAGATTAAACATAATTGCTTCATCATTAAACCTAAGGGTAATCTCTTCACCATAAACATCAATAAGAGCACGAGACGTTCTTAAGAAAGGTCTACCAAATATAAGAGGAACTCTAGGGTCGGTATCAAAATTAACTACTACGAAGTCAGCCGAAAAATGAAATTTCCCCACTTTGACGAAAACATCTTTGGCGACACCTTTTGGACGGGTAATCGATCGGTCCGCAAGTTCGAGAGTCATATGAGTGGTGGTAAGTTCGGGAAGAGAAAGTCTCTTCCACATGGACAAAGGCATAAGGTTAATGCTAGCGCCAAGATCGGCCAAGGCGGAGCATTCAACCATTCCGGGAAAATCACAAGGTATAAGGAACTTGCCCGGGTCTCTAAGCTTTTCGGGAAGCTTTTTAATAAGGACCACGGAGCAATTCTCATTCAAGGGTGCACTCAAAAGTTCAAACAATTTCTCCTTGTTACTAATCAAGCTTCTAAACATAGGGGCAAACTTGGGCATATAAAGAAAAGCATCCGCAAAACTAATATCAAAATGGATCTTTTGAAAGATTTCAAGAAACTTCATCATTTGAGCATTAGATTTTTCATGGAGCTTCTATTGGTTAAGTCGAGAAGGATATGGAATATTAGGCTTAGGTAAAGTCCTCGGAACATCGGGTTCCAGAATAGGATTGGGAATAACCGGAGGTTGGATGTGAGCGGTACTTCCTTGGAAATTAGTTTTCTCCTTATCTGTTGTCTCCTCGGTTTCTCGTTCTACTACCTTTTTTGGAGAAGGATTAGTAGGAATCGAGGGTCCCTTATAAGCAACACCACTTCGAGTAGTGATTGCTTTCATCTCACCCTTCGGGTTAGGAATAGTATTACTCGAAAAAGTATCCGAAGTTGAGGCTTGGTTTTGAAAGAAACTACCTAATATACTCCGCATATCATTATTAAGATTCCTCCTAAGACTTTCCTCTTTCTTACTAAAATTACCCCTCAATTCATTAATTTGACTTTGCATATTTCTCATTAATGACTCATTAGCTTTCATATAACTTGAAAACTCATTTGGAATCCCTTGTTGAACTTGATTATTAGGAACTTAAAAAGGTTGGTTTTGAAATCCTTGATTTTAAAATTTTGGAGCATGATTATTTAGAATTTGAAAACCTTGATTTCCATGAAAATTATTTCTCCGATTAAAATTATTCCCTTGACCTTGATTTTGATTATACCTATTTTGACCATTGTTTTGCATCGGTGCAAAACCGGGTGGTGCCATGTGGTTACTAACACGGTTTGGAGGGGCCACTTGATTGTAAGTACCCGTTGCCGCACAAACATTTGATTGATTGCTATCGGTATTAAGACAATTGTAATAAGCATGAGGCCCAATACAAGTAACACAAGATTCCTCAACCGCTTTAACCGTAGCGAGAGTGACAAATTTCTTAGAATGTAAACAATTATAGTATAGTAAGTATTTTCCGACGGATTTAAGAAACAAACTTTTAACCAAAGTTGTCTCAAAAACCTCCCGGGTCGTTTTCCCTCGACGAAGCCTGAATTAAGAATCGGTTAGGTTCGTGATCGCGTGATTTGAATGGTTTAAAAGATTTTTGATTTGGTTTTCTAAATCCTAATAAATGTAAGTGACAAGTAAATAAATGCATGAAAAAAAAGTAAGCAAGTAACGACAATTAAAAATGTAAGCACGAAAACGTAAACGGGAATTAAAAAAACGCGACATTTAAGCATCTACATCAAATTTAACCCCTACGAAAGCAAATCTAATTTTTATAAATCCTAATTGAGTAAAAATAATTTTCAAAAAAAGAATTTTATTTTTTTTTGCTTTTTATTTTATGTATTATGAATTAAAAATGACTTTAATCTTGAAAATTAATTAAAAATAGTAAACTAACTCTAAAAATTCTAGAAAAATTATGAAAAGTACTTACGACAATAAGGAATCTATTAAAAATGCTAACTTGAAAATGACCCATGTTAAGTACCCATTGTCACCAATCATGTATGGGTCGTAACATGACACTATAAGCCACTACAACCCAATGCACATGACCCATGACCCATGTTAAGTACCCATTGTCACCAATCATGTATGGGTCGTAACATGCCACTATAAGCCACTACAACGCAATGCACATGACCCATGTTAAGTACCCATTGTTACCAATCATGTATGGGTCGTAACATGACACTATAAGCCACTACAACCCAATGCATATGACCCATATGATGTTAAATACCCATTCATTAATGTGACTAGTTATAACCTAATGCACATGACCCATGTTAATTACCTATTGTCACCGGTCATGGATGTGTCATAACATGACACTATAAGCCACTACAACTCAATGCATATGACCCATATGATGTCAAATACCCATTAATGAATGTGATCAGTGATAACCTAATGCACATGACCCATGACCCATGTGAATTAGCCATTATCACTGGTCATGCATGGGTTCCTGATACGACGGATAATATACACTAATATATAATATCTCAACAAGAGCAATTAAGAAAATTCCCTAAGGAAAATTCACTCTTTAAAATATATATATATATATAATATATAAGATACGTATCTTTACCGGAAAGTATGATTTCCCGGGTCGTTTTCCCAACGATTTGAGAAATTGAAACCTCGCTTGATATTGGATACTGATTTGAATGGGTTCGAAGATTGATTGGGTTTTCTTTATCTACTAATTAAAAACAAGCAATCTAAAATAATTAAAGCACTTAACAAATACGGAAAACAAATAAAATGCGACAATTAAGCAAGTAAACTAAATTTTACTCCTAAAAATGTAAACTAAATTTCTAAACCTAAGATAGGACAAAAGAAAATTTTAGGAAAAAGAAAAACATTTTTTTGATTATTTTTGAATTTATTATGAATTAAAAACTAATTTAATCTAATTAAATCTTAAAAAATAGCAAATTAAGTACTAAAAATTTGGAAAAATGATTTTTAAGATTAGAAAAGTCTAAAATATTATAAAAGCAAAGAAAACTATTTTTAACTATTTTTATTATTAAAATCCTATTTTTAAAATTTAAAATAAAAACTCAAAAATGAAATTTAAGATCTAAAAAGTTTAAAAATGATTTTACTGGATGTAAACCTAAAGCTATTTTTTATAAAACTAAAAACTATTTTTTTGTATTTTTCTGAAACTTTTTTCTATTTTTTATTGATTTTATAAGATTTCAACTTTCGAAAATTGATTAAAAATAAAATGTAAGCTAGAAAAATCTAAAAAATTCAGGGAAAATCTTAGACACTAGCAGGAACACAAGAAAAATAAGAAAAACCAAATTGCTTAACGAATAAGCCCTCAAATGAGCTTATTATGCTACGGCTTATTTATAAATAGGAAAATGAAAACGTGTACTAGTATTTAATTGTGTGTTATATGAATGGATGAGCTAATGAAGCAAACTGGTTAAGGCATATGTGTTGTGTGTGGGAGGTCGTGGGTTCGAGTGTGGGCAACCCCTTTTTGCTATTTTTTTTTACTTTTAAGAAAAACTAAATACTAGGAATTAAAAAGGACACTAAAATAAGCTTTTTTAATAAAAGGGCTTAAGCTAAAACTAAGTAATAAGCTCTAAAACAGCTTATCAAAGCTGCTGTCACAGTAAGTAAGGTTTTGGGCTTATTCTCACTTAAACAGCTATAAACAGCTCAAATTAAGCTCAAATCTAAAAAGGAAAAGTGTTCTAAAAAGCTTATAAGTTGCTTAATCTAAAAATGAAAAGAAAATAGAGCTTAAAATACTCAAAGACCACTGAAAGTGATTATGAAAGTGACATACTCAGGAAACTAATCAATAAGCTCAAAACCAAAATAAGCTCAAATGCTCAAAAAGCAAAGACAACAAATGAGCATTTGTAAACTTGACAAACAACTTATAAACAACTAATTTAAGCAATAAAATCTACTACTTCAAGCTAGAATCTAAAATTTAAAAGCTAAATCTTATTGCTAACTGTTTTTGGCTTTTATGGTTTTAGAGTGACTTTTAACAGCAAAATTAAGCTAGGTAAATAAGCTAGAAAATGTAAATTAAGACTTAATCTATATTAAGCTATAACTAATTTAACTCCTATTTGAACCTAAGCACCTAAGACCTACTTTTACTTAACTACAAATTAGGCTAAAAGTGACAGCAGTGCTAACTTCTTGTTAGTACTGGTGCACTTTGCAGAAGTGCAAATCAAAAGTGCAGGTTTTAAAGATCAATCAAAGATGAACACTAGTGAATATGACTACCTAGTGTAATCCCTATATTTTGAGGTGATAAAAGAGGTTTTTCAAGAAGGTTTTTATATAAGTTGGGCCTGAAGTTACAAGGATGTTTTTATAAGATATTTGAGTAAAGAAAATGGTGATCAAAAGTATTTTGGGTGGAGATTAAGCTTGGAGTTGAAGCCTTCATCAAGCTTGTTCTTGTTTTGATCATTGTGATCTTGTCTACACTTTTCTTGTGGTAAAAGATTTAATGAGTCTTGTTTAAGTTTATTTTGATTTCAAAATGTATATGTATATGTACATGTATAATATTTGATTATCAAGCAATGAAAATGATAATGCATGTGTAGATGTAGGTTAATTATAGCTAAAATGGCCATTGAAACAAGTGAAATAATCATAGAAATTAGGGGCTGTAATGAACAGTAGGTTTGGTAATTTTCAACAGGTTTGAGGTTGAATTTGACTACATTAGGTTGTAGAAAATTCTCTTATGAACACTTGGCAAATTAGATGATTTCTAGAAAGTGAATATTGAGTGAGATATGATCAAAATACCAAAACTAGTGAATTCTGACCTTGCTGTACAGATGGTATAAAAAGTCACATTTATGGACTGAGTTGGTTAAAACGTTAAGACTATGAGACCTAGATAAAATCATGTAGATTCTGAATCAATTGGATAGTCAACCAACTCATTAATAAGCTAGCGTATAAGTCCTTGGAGATCCTTCCCTTTTAGATCCCCCTTCCATAAGCTCAATTCTAATGAATTCCATAGTAAATGTAAGTTAGATTGTTTGAAGGTTTAGAAAGGATTAATTCTGAATTGATTAAGCTCTATTTCAGCTTATAGACTGAAAGAGCTTATTAAAAGCTTTTTGAGAAAATTTGGCTAATTTAGAGAGCTTATGTAGTAAAAGAGATTAAGAAGATTAAAAACAACTGAATTTCATTCATAAAAGTTTGCTTACAATGCTTTAAAAGGAAAATTACAAGATTAAAAATAACATTAAGCTTGGAATTAAAATTTAAGCTAAAACTAAATTAAGGCTACGTGTGTGTGTGTGAGAAGTGAAGGCCTATTTATAAGTTGAGTGAGAAGCTTGCTTGGCTCTACTTTTCACGTGATCCGTCGCAATCCTGAGCAATGTGACTAGTGGGCTTGGAGGTATTCAGTTGATGGGGCTTCATTGTGGCCGTAATCATTTGAGGGCTATTGTAAGCCGTTGGATCATTTGTGTGCACTTCAGGATTGCCAAGCTGTCATTCTTTGATTATGACAGCTTGTGCTTCTTTTGTGAGAGAGTCTAGTACAAAACCCACGTATACTTGTGCTTTTACCATTGCTACGTGGCTTTGAGCTTGAGAGAGGTTAAGTATCCCCTTGATAAAGACTGATTTGACCCTTCATTTGCGTTAAGGAGCTCTTGAATTATCTTAATTGCCCATTGATTTTGATTTGCCCTTTGTTTTAACTGCTTGGTGAAATGGGAGAGATGAATGAACAGTAAATGCTTCTTCGCGCGTTTTTATAACTGAAAATGGGGTAAATTCAGTTTGAACTATGGCCTCTTAGCATTTTCAGTCCCCCTATTTGTTTTCCCCTTTTCTAGTTATAAACTAGTTTTGGAAATTGCAAAACTGGCCCTTGTGGTTTATTAAAAAGAGAATAGGCTAGGGTTTTGGGCTTTAGGATTCGGGTAAGGCCCAATTAGGCTTAGGGACTATTTATGAACTTTTTTGAAAGTTGAGAGGCTTAAGTGGAATATTTTGGATCTTGTTGATTTTTATTGACCATGGTTTGACTAGAGTTGACTGTAGGTTTGACTTTCTCTGGCTTTGCTTCCGGCTTTTGTTTACTCTTCCGTTCTCGTGTTCGTACTTGCTTGTTTTTGACTATTCTTTTGTGATTTTTGATATATCCGCACCTGCACACACAAAACACAAATACAAGCATATTTTTGCCATTTTTGGTCTGTTTTGGGTTTATTTGGGTTATTTTAGGTACAAACGGATATGTGTATTCTACACTTATCAGATAACATTTACGGTCTTAGAAATGTATTTCAATAATGATACGAGGCTGTAAATGAAGTTCGAGCAGAAGTTCCAAATGTTTTCAAAACATGCCAAAAAATGGCTTGCTATTATTTCAGAGGTCATCATCTTAAAGGCAAGTATTCCGTCAAAAAGGAAACTTGACCTCATAACGAGAATTTATTCTTAGGCATGGTCTACTTTATGACCATGCAAAGGCTTGTGTTTACTTTGTAACACAACCCGTGCTTCCTATATTCCCATAAGTGTATGCGTCAGTGCGCTTATGTGTTAAAATAAGAGAAATCTTATTTAATGGTGTTTGATTTTTTTCAAAAATAAAAACATTGCTTCATCATACAATGCTTTTTCAGAGACAGTTGACCACTCAAACAACGACTACAACTTTTTAAATAGAAAATGGGTCAATGTTTGAGGGGGAGAACATGTCAAATATCTTCTTCATAATAAAAATATGCTTAAAGGGAAAAAGGTTTTTAAACAGTAATAAAATATCATTCTTTAAGGAAAGTTAATTAATTTTAGCTTATGTGTGCCTTATATGTTATGTGTTTATGCCTTTAAAGAGTAAATATGCAAATATAAGTTGTTAGGAATGCTAGTTAAAAACTTTAGGGACTATTTATGCCGATTGTTAAACTTTTATTGCCTAATAAAACTTATAATTGAAAAATGAAATGATAATGAAACTTCAAGGGGTGAATGTGTCAAAAAAGTAAATTGTTTTATAACACACCCACCCCACCACCGTCACCTACACAAACACACATACTTAAGAAATATTTCATTCCCTCCCTCACCCCTCGAACGATCTTCCCTTTCTATTTCTCCATTGCCAGTGATTTTCAACTAAAAGGTATAACTAAGATATTGTTCTCCACACTCCAAACAACTTAAATCTCAATCAAATCAAGTTTTAATACGGGTTTGATCTCGAAAATCCCTAATAATCAAATTAGGGTTCATCAAAATCAAAACTGCATAAAAACCTAAATTGAATAAGGGGTATTGCTTGCCTTGGAGTGTAGAACTCTCATCTAAAGCAGTTTTTTGTTTGGAATTCATATGAATGTGTTCTTGCTATGTTTAGGTGCGAAAATTTGGGTTAATGAGAAATATTGAAAAAATTCTTGTAGGTTTTGTGTTAGGGAGCTAAATACATCACTCTTGAGTGTGTTTGAGCCTTAATAGCTTACCCTTGTTTGTACGTTCTTTGAATATACGTGCAAAAGTGTGTATTCGTGCTTGATTATGAAAGCACTTGATGATTATGTGGTTTAATGTTGTTATCAATATGCCTAAATGTTATCTTTATCATAAGAATACTAAAATAACAAGTGAGTATGCTTAAAAGGTGTAGGTTCCCGATTAATACTTCACTTCATAACACGAATCAATAACTAAGAAACTAGAGAGAGAGAGGATCGAAAAGAGAGAGAGAGAGAGAAGAGAGAGATGAGAGAAAAAAGATAGAAATTTAGATATTTGTGATTTCTTAGATATTTTCATATGAAAATATCTATATATATATTCCTACGACGCGTGGGATATTTAACTAGGACCCGGGCTCGGGTTTTGCTTGGGATTAAACCCGAAACATATACAATATTAGATTAACTATCGAGCCCGATTCCCGATAATATTTTATTACAACGTTAACTAAATAAAGACCGAAGCTCCATCGTAGAGTGACCGAGCTTCCTTGTTTGACTCAATAAATTGAGGCTAACACACGATGATCCGTATATGAAAGTTATGCAAGCATATAATGCTACTAATAATGAATCACTTATTCCACCACCACAAGCTCCTATTGCTCC
>BQNB010073016.1:0-32245 GCA_026074375.1 Tanacetum coccineum
ATGATGATGTAGATGACTTTAAAGATGATGCTGATAATAATGATGATGATAGTGATGATAATGATGAGAGTGATGATGAAAGGATGGAATCTGATAGAGATGAGATTCCTAATCCCAATAAGACTAATGAAGAATATGATGATGAAGAAGAAGAATATGATGAGGAATTCGATATTGAAGAAGATGAAAAGATGGATGAAGAAGAAGATGATGAGGTCACCAAGGAGTTGTATAAAGATGTGAATGTTAATTTAGGAAACAAAGATGCTGACATGACCGATGCTAATCAGGGCGGAGCAGATCAACAAAATGTTTCTCAACAGTCAGGATTTGAGCAAGAAGAGGAAGATGCTCATATGACACTTACACTTGTTCTTGACACACAAAATACTGGAGGTCCAACACAAAGCTCTTCTGTCTCCTTCGACTTTACAAGCAAGCTCCTAAATCTTGATAATCCATCTCCAGCTGACCTGACAATGAGATTGTTTCTTTGATGGACACCACAGCTCGTCATGCAACAATAATTCCTGAAATCACATCAAGTTTCACTACAACTATTCCTCCACCACCTCCATTCTTCAATCCCCTATCACAACAAGAAACACCAACTTCGACACCAACGGCTTCAGAGACTACAACATTACTTCCTGTACTTCCAGATTTCATTTCTATATTCAAATTCAATGAAAGAGTCTTCAATTTGGAGAAAGATCTATCATAGATAAAGCAAGTTGACCAGTATGATAAATCTCTCTCTTTTATTCTTGCTATTGTGGATCGCTACATAGATAACAAACTTGGAGACGCCATCAACAAGGCCATTCAAGCACATAATTTTGATTGCAGAGAAGAAGCTTAAGCTGAGAAAAAGGGAGTATATAGAACTCGTTGACTCAATGGTAAGGTCAATTATCAAAGAGGAAGTCAATACTCAACTACCTTAGATTCTTCCTCAAGCGATCTCAGATGTTGCAACTCCTGTTATTGAGAAAAATGTCACTGAGTCTCTAGAAGCTACTGTCTTGACAAGGTCTTCATCTCAACCACAGTCTTCGTATGAGGCAGCTGCAACACTCTCCGAGTTTGAACTCACAAAGATCCTCATAAACAAGATGGAAAAGAACAAATCATTTGATATAGTTGATTATAAAAGAGAGCCCTATGATGCATTGGTCAAATCTTATAACACTGACAAAGATATCTTTGAGTCATATGGTGAAGTATTTTTGTTGAAGAGGAGTCAAGATGAAAGAGACAAAGATCAAGACCCCTCCGATGGATCAAACTGAGGGACGAAAAAAGGAAGTCAAGCAAGGAAGCTGAACCATCTAGAGATTCAAGGTCAAAGGAAAATAAGTCTTCAAGTACCTCTAAAGACGCCTCCAAATCTCAACATAAGTCTTTTGACGAATCTGCCCATGCAGAGGAGCCAAGTCATACTATTGAAGACTCAGGCATGCAACAAGATCAAGAGTTCGTCACGAGAGACAATGATGAACAACCCGCTGACAAGGAGGTTACAAAAGCTGACTGGTTCAAGAAACCTGAGCGACCTCCAACTCCTGATCCTGATTGGAGTAAAAGACAACATGTTGACTTTCGACCTCCTAAGACCTATATAAGTCAAGTTGCGTGTGCTGACAAACCTCCCACTTCATTTGATAAGCTCAATGATACTTCATTTGATTTCTCTGTATTTGTCATGAATCGGCTTAAAATTCTAAATCTGACTCAAGAAATTCTGGTTGGACCGGCATTCAACCTGCTCAAAGGCACTTGCAAGAGTATTACGCAATTAGAGTATCATTTTGAAGAATGTTCCAAGGCTACCACTAAACGTCTTGACTGGCGTAACCCCGAAAACAAACCGTATCCGTTCGATCTCAGAAAGCCTCTTCCGTTAATTCAAGATCATCGAGGACGCCAAATTATCCCTCAGGATTACTTTATTAATAACGATCTGGAATATCTAAAGGGTGGAGATTTAAGAAGACGATACTCAACTTCTGTGACAAAGACAAAGGCTGCTACTTATGATCTCAAATAGATTGAAGACTTGGTTCCTAACTTGCGGAGTCATGTGTAGGTGAAATATGATCAACATGCTTACTTGGGCACTTCACACTGGGGTCCCAAACTCCAAAGCTTCTACGGGTATGCTAGCAACTTGACTTTGTCTAAAGATGTTTACTCCAAAAGAAGAATTATTGCGGTAACCAGACATAAAATTATGATGAAGTATGACTATGGTCACTTGGAGAGTTGAAAATTTTCATCGATATGATTAGAAGCTTATATACATTTAAAAAAGGTGATTTTAAAAGACTTCGCCTACAAGATATTGAGGACATGTTACTTTTACTCGTTCAACAAAAGCTAACCAATCTCACAATCGATGAACGGTATGGTTTGAATGTGACATTACGTATGTACACCAGACGTATTGTTATTCAAAGGCGGGTGGTAGATCTTCAATTAGTATCAAAGTTACAAAAGTAGCACCAACTCTCACTAACCTGACACATAAGATTCGATTCTTAGAATAAAACTGCATACACTTCATACTTAGACCCTCATGGAATAATATACGTGGATCAGTACAAGAGAAAAAGATTGATGCGTGCTGATGAACTCCACAAGTTTAGTGATGGCATGCTCAATGATGTTCGGTCCGCTCTTCACGACATTGTTGCGGGAATAAGAATGGAATACTGCCATATGAGGGAAATGGTTACTTGACAGGAGAGGGCTAGGACGTTATGTTCAGGATATAGACCAAGCAGCTTTCTGTTTCATAGGAGGTTGATGTGGAATCTATAGAAATTCGTTGGTGGAAGGGAATACGGGAATGATCTCAGGCTACTAGAAAGGACAATATGACTTTGTCATATTTTGTCTCAACTCAATTTAGGTTAATTTCTGGTATATAATAAAACTTGTGAATATGTGAATAAATAGTGTAGACTATAATTAGGCATATATAGTGTTTGAGTACGAATTTTCAAGAATTTCTTAGTAAATTCAAAAAATTTCAACTTAACGTACTCAAACACCATATAATTCCCTCATAATTTGAGGGGAGCATTAATATGTTCCAATAATCGGCTTGAGTAACAAGCTTACAACGTAGATAGAGACAAAGATCACAAGAGCTCAACGACAAAAGCAATCTCATTGATCTCACAATGGAGTGTCACAATGAACTCACTTCGGGGGAGATTGTTAGCCTCAAAATATTGAGTAGAACAATGAAAGTTCGTTCATTAATTATATTAGGTCTTGGTCATTAATTAATATACGTTGTGATAGGCTAGACTGGTAAACGGGCTCATTTAATGTAATCTAACCGGTCACGTTTATCGGGCGAAAGCCCAAGTAAACCCGAGCCCGGCCCGTAGAATAACTAAAGGCATGAAAGCCTTTTAGTTTGATACATATACACCTCACCAAGGAAGGTGAGGTAGTTCGTTCATTTGTAAGTCTTTTCATTTTGTAAGTAAACTCTCCCATTTCTAGTTTCTCTCTCTAGCTTTCTCTCACTACCTCTCTCTACAATTCTTCTCATCTCCTAATCTTTATTCCTTGTTCATCTAATTATGAAATGAAGTGATTTCTTGGGTTCCGACAGAATTAAAAAGAAAAGTTAAGATAAAGGGTGAAAAGAAAGAAGCCCTCCTTACACTTAGGCAGAAATCGGGTCAATACATTTGCTGTCAAGAATCACAAAGATGATTGTTGACATTAAAGACTCACATCATGGACCCAGTGATGCAATGCACAACCTTCCCTAGCCACTTAGAATCTCTTAAAAGATTTATGTTTCATTTCTCATGGAGATTACACGCATTTCTATCAACTTTCTCACTCCGAGTTAGTTGGTATTGAAAAGGTGGCAGTCTGCTCTAGCCTCCGATCACTAAAACCAAAGTGCACTATTGAATCTAGAGCCAAAAAGAGATCATCCATAAAGCTCACTAGGACACTGTTTAAATATATTTGTTGCTCGCACATTATGAAAACAAGCAATAACTTAAGAGTCCTACGCATTATCCTTGTGATTTTGCCAGAACATCCCAGTAATACTTAAGTATTCATAGTGAAGATGGAAATCCTTCCAGAGCCAACATCAAATAAGCTCTTGGTAGGTGACTTATGCGATTCTATACGAATCAAGCTTGTAACAACTGGAAAGAAACGATGGTGCGATTCTATATGAATCAAACTTGTTCAGTATATGAATTGACGATTGATGAATTTTGAAATGCTTAAAAACTCTTGATGTGTCACAAAAACACTTTAGCAAGTGACACGTTGATTGATTTTTCAAATCAATTTTTATTTCAATCGGTAAGATAGTAACTTACTGGTTCACTCATACCGTGTTGTGTGCTTTGAGACATTCCGGTAATGAGAACGGCTAGTGCAGCTGCGAACCCCTATCAAGAAGATTCTTTGGAATTCTATCTGATCACATGCAGTATTTATACTGATTAACGAGGAACCGTGGTTATTGCAACCGTATTCGATGAAGTGACAAAGACACTTTTATCCATAACTATTGATTATCACTAACCTAAACCTGCAGGTATTCCCAATGGTGGCAGCAGCTAGACGTGGACGAGTCAGATTCATAGCAGCATGCTCATACTCGACCGACAATTATAAAGACATCATGAAAGCTCAAGTACATGTTTCAAAGACTTCCGCTACTCTGATACTGCATGTCCTTCTTGAAGCGACGAAGTGTTAAAGTTAAAGAATCTCAAGAAAAGATGTATTATTATTAAAGCTTTCAAGTCAAAGACTCAAGAAAAGTATGAGCATGTCGGTCCAAAAGTCACAAGTACACAATATGGCAAAGATTACAAGATGGCGAAAAGAGATTATGCTTCGTTGATGATCTTAAGAAGTTCAAGATTACATTCATATCAAGTCAAAGCCTAAAGTCAAAGATCAATACATCAATTCACAAGTTAAAGATTGAAGTTAAAGACTATGAGCGCAATACTAAACTCAAAGCATAGTATGCTAGGTTCTAATTTTTGTAAATAAGAGTGACCTCCCTTAGGGGGAGATTGTTAGGAATATGAAAAGTATCGGTCACTTCTAATATAGTTAGTCATAGCTCGTAGATTAATCATATATAATGTTAGTAAGCTAACTGGGCCAAAGGCTCATGGAAAGCCCATGACAAAGCCTATGGCCGGCCCCTTGCTATTATTTAAATACCCTTTCCACACATGGAGAGGGTGTTGGTTGGTTCATTTTACACATATAATCTAATCTTTCTTTCTTTGTTACTTTCTGTCACTAGAACCATCCTCCCATCTACTTTCTCTCTCTAGATTTCTATATTCTTCTTTGGTGTTATAGATTACCAGTATTCTACAAATTGAAATAACATTCTGGATTGTCTCTTGGCAAGCATTTTTGTTTATTAAAGAGTCTTTAAGTTAGACTCCCTTCAACTCTAGTCCATCTCGTGCATGCTCACGTGTCCACGGGTGAGCCATTCAACCATCTTATCGTTCCTTATGTATTCGGGTCCCAAATTCAAGACTCCTTTGAACCCTTTTAGCTTTTGAAAACAGCGCGAATTTCCTTCCAATATGTCACATGCACTTACTTGAAGTAATGGCCAAATCTTGTTACATTGCTCGTTAAAGAGATGTTTAAACCTTGGATGCGATCAGGCTATTTGATAAGTGACACTATCATTACCATCATGAATGGTAATAAATCTATCGAACCATTTTGCTTCAACACATGCTACCCTACAAAACAGTTTCCCAACAATAACATCACCCATGTCTTTATCATGAAAAGCATCCATATTCTCTACAATTGCATAATGTGTGACAATTGAAAAGTTTCCAACAAAGATAGGCACATTCATAAAAACTCCAACTACATTTTTCCCTTTATACTCAATTTTCTCTTTCATTATCGAATTATAAAAACTTTTAGACATAACATTAATTGATAAAACGGGGAAAAAGTTAGCATTCACATGTTCATATCCTATCATGCAAGAAAATTGTAAATTATAAGCACAATTAATATAGACCTTCCTATCACTAGGATATTCATTAATTTTCTCAACTATCTCATCATCATGCCTAATTTTAACTACATCAACCTTTGGTTCATTAATAATTTCTCCTTCCTCAATCTCGAGATCTAAGTCCTCTATCTCATGATTATTAAGCTCTAATGGTTCATTTAGATCATTTACTTTAATAAAATCCTCATATTTGGGGTCTTGTGATTCATTTAAAATCAATGCTTCGCCCATTAGTCTTGCTTCTAAATCAAGTTCCATTCTCTCTTTTAATCCTAACACATAAACCTTCTTAATTATGTTATTAGTAGGATTATCACTCTTAAATACTATTTTGTCATTCCCAATTCTTAAAGCAAATTTTCTTTTAAATACATCAATTTTAGCATGAGCAACAGACAAAAATGGTCTTCCAAGGATCAATGGAAATTTGATGTCCTCGGGCATATCTAAAACAATAAAGTCTACGGGAAAGACAAATTTATCAATTCCTACTGACACATTTTCTACTATACCCTCAAGACGTTTCACAGTTTTATCAGCCAATTCAATGATTAATTTAGTAGGAGCTAATTTCCCTAAACCTAGATTGGTAAAGGTCGAATAAGGCATAACACTAACACTAGCTCCTAAGTCAGCTAAGGCTTTATCAAAATGCATATTATTAATACTGTAAGGTAAAGTAAAACTCCCTGGGTCTTTTTCTTTTAGAGGTAGATCATCTTTAAGAATTCCTGAGCAATGCATGTGCATTGTTGCTTTGATCTTCTCCTCAATCCTTGACTTTTTCTTAAACAATCTCCTTAAGCTTGTAGCAAACTTTGTTGAATTGACTTGTAGCCTCTTCAATTCCTTCTCATCATAACCATTTTCTTTCAAACGACCAGGAAAAGGAATAGTCTCCCGACTAAGCTCGATCAACGTTATCTTGTCATCCTTCTTAAGTGTTTCAGCTTCTTCAGTAGTAGTGATTGAATTGACATGATCTCTTAGGTTTGTTTCAATTAAACTAGGAAGACTTCCAGATCCCCTTTCTTGAAGTACCTTGCTCATTTACCCAATTTGAATCTCTAATGCTTTGATCGAGGCTCCTTAATTTCTGACTGCAGCATCCGTTGAAGTTCGAATTTCCTTAATCAAAGAAGAGTGTTCATCATGTCTTTTTGTAGATTAAACCATGAATTTGTTCAATGATTCTTCCATCGTTTATCTTCTTTCTTGATATGATGTATTTCCATTATCCCGTTGGTAGAATCCTAGAGCAGTTGCTCTATACCTTCCTACTTGTGGGAATGGTACTCTAAACTGAGTGTAGTATGCCTCTTCAAGTGTCTTTCCTTCCTCCTTTAATGGACAATCCTTAGTGTAATGCGGTCCATTACATAATTCACACCTTACTTGAGCAGCATACACTTTTTCATTCACTTTCTTAATTTCTACTAAGATTGTTTAGTTGAGCTTGAATAGTAGCTAACTCATTAGAAGTATTACTACTTTTATTTCTAGTAGATGTTCCATCATGAAATTTTTAAGAATGACCAGCCATTTCTTGGATGACTTTCTTAGCATCAGCTGCACTCATTTTAGGTACAGCCCCCTTAGGATCAAGAATCTATCTAGTAGGCACATCTAGTCCTTTGTAAAATAAAATCACTTCCTGCATACTGGTCAAGTAATGTTGAGGACATCTCAATAAAAGTTCCTTGAATCGTTCCCAAGCCTGGTAAAGAGTTTCATCTGGCTCTTGTTGAAAATTATTAACTTTCTCTATCTTTTTAGCAGTATAAGAAGGTGGATAATATTTTCTCAAAAATTTTCCATTAAGGATTTCCTAAGTAGTAATCGAACCAGCATGTTCATTCCTTAACCTTCTACTTGTAGCTCCAGTAAGTATGATAGGGAAAACACGAAGCATAAGTTAATCCTGAGTCACATCTGGTGTAGTAAATAAATCAACTATCTTAAGAACTCTTTCAATGTGCTCATTTGCATCCTTATTTTCCGATTCACTGAAATTATGATCACGCAACTCTTTTAGAAATTAACCTTTCAATTCAAATTTTGAATCCTTATTAAATTTTGGTCTAGAAATGCCCGAGCCATAATCCTCTCGGGTTCTCATCATGTACTCCTCCATAGTTGGTTCCATCATTGTTTCTGTGATTCCTTCTTCAAAATGCCCTTCGTGATCAAATAACTCGAATTCTGATAAACTTGAATGATCAAAACTAGTTGTCTTGAAAAGCTTTCTCAATGAATGTAACACTTGCTCAGATTGTGTAAGGTTCAACAAGATCTTTATTTGAAATGCACTACCTAAAAACAAGGGTTAACTATCAGTAGGACAGGTTCGAAAGAAAGAGAATACAAAAAACAAAAAACGAAAACAGAATACGAAAAATTAAAACTGCTACTATATCAGATGATCGATACGCCGTATTCAGTGAACTGAATATGCCGTATTGATGTTTGATGTCAAATACGCTGTATTGATGTTGAAAAGTGGATACAACGTATTCAAAGGGATGAATACGCCGTATCGGGTATTCGAACATAAGGTAAACAACAGGTATAAAAAATGCAGAAAAACAAACAAAAACACAAAAACACTAAACAACTAAAACACAAAATAACAAACTAACAAAAACTAAGCTAAAAACATAAAATCTAATCTAAAATACCAATAAAAAAGTATTAAACAAATTTTACTCTCCGGCAGCGGCGCCAATAACTTGATGTATCGTTTAGTATAGGTAATTATATTATCAAGTTTTACTATTTATATTTTGCTGACTTTAAATATTAACTAACACTAACGATCATTATACTCAATTGATTATAGGTTTGTTGGTAAGTAGGGTGTCGATCACTAAGAGTGAGCGTTAATACTTAATTTACTAGTATTCTAATTATCTAATTTAAACCCAATTAAACCTAAACTAACACAAATAAGGGGGTTCAGCCTGAGAGACTGACACGAGTTTTGGTTTAATCTAAACTAATGAAGTGATAAATGATACAAATAACACACACAAGCAGATAAACAAACAATAAAGAAGAGGTCAAGCACTTACGTAAGGAAAACATATTAATCAAGTTTATTTAAATAAAATGCATGAATTGTCTATGTGTGCAATGATTGTACTACTTTCATTGGTGGTATATCCTTCCAAAGCTAGGTGGTACTTCTCCCTAAACTCTAGGTTTATATAACGGTTAATCATGTCACAATTAACCAAACCCGCATAAAGTTCACACCGTTGATTATAATCTATCTAGGTGACAATATTGAAACCTAGCTCATCGAGGCTTTACCAACTTATGGCCTAATGGTTATCTATATACTAGTAGTCTACAATCTACTTAACTACCAAAGGAAACAGAACGTTATTTATAGTCCTAAGATACCTTAGTCTATCATTCACTTAACCAAAATTAGAAACAAGATTTTATTTGTAGTCCTAGTAATCTCCCTATATAGATAAGCTATATGTAGTACCTATCCTAGACTCTAGCCTATAGCCTAAATAACAATTAAGTTATAGTGCTTTATTTATAATTCTAGATCCAGTTGAATGATAGATGAAAACATAATCAAGCACATAAATGGGTATGAAGTGATAAACACAATCAACATGCAACAAAAGAGTAAACAATCAATATAAACAAATCAAAACATTAAATTATCATAAACTTGGATAATACCTACATGTATTAGCATATAATATTTATAACAATACACAACATCTGTTATCCTTACTCAAACCATAATCACTTCCTACACATACATGGTACACGAAATACATGAATGAAATAAAGAAAGAAGAAGATAAAGAAAAAAGAGAGAGATAAAGGAGTTTTTGGATTGCTATGTGAACCTAAAATGTTGCAACTGAACAACCAACCTTCGCCACACATGGAGAAGGTGTATTTATACTTGGATGCCTAAAGGGCTTGTCCATGGGCCGGGCTTGGACTTTGGTTGGGCTTTAGCCTATAACTTATACAAGATTAGATTAATAAATGAGCTCAGTACACGTTCTAGCCTATTAAAGTGTAAATATAATAAAGACCAAGGATTCCTGACTGAATGACTGAGCTTCCATGTTCACAGACTGAACTTCCATGTTTCACTCAATATTTTGAGGTTAACAATCTCCCTCGAAGCGTGGTTTCTTGCTGAATCCAAGCTTCCATGTTTACGATCTTGGGTTTCTTGAGATTGCTTTGTCGTTGAGTTCTTGAGTCTTGGTCTTGGTCTTTATCTTTGTTAAAGGCTTGTTCCTTCATGCTGTGTGATCTTTGATCTTCAGCCTTTGTCTTTGTCTTTTGACTTTATCTGTAGTTCTGAGATCTTTAAATCTTTCTCCTTGAGATCTTTATCGTCATTGCCATCTTGTGATCTTGTCTTGTATCCAACATGCTCATACTTTTCATCATCTTGAAAGCTTGCTAACAATCTCCCTTGATAATCTTTGTCTTGAGATTTTTGATATCTTTAAGGAAGATCTTGAATATTAGAGTTGCAGAAGTCTTTATCTTTAAACTTGAGCTTTCTTGATGCTTATAGTATGTCTTTGTAGTTTGAGCATGAGCATGTGGTAATGAATCCGACTCTACTAGAATGAGGCTGCAACACCATCGTTTGTACCTGCATTTTAAAGTTAGTGATAAACAATAAATATGGACGAATATGGCTTTGTCATTCATTTGAGTGTGGTTGTGCTAACCTCCGGTTTTGTGAGGACTGACCTATAATCAAGTAGATTCAATTTAGAAGAATCTCCTTGACAAGGTTTCCAGCTTAAAATGTAAGATCCTCTAATACAGATGTATCAGATTCACCATGCTTGCTTGTTCTCAATACTGGAACGTCTCAAAGCAGACAACATGATAAGAGTGAATCAAATGTTACTATCTTTTTGATTGAGTCATCAATTCATTTACTGGACCAAAATTGATATCCGGTTGTCAAAAATTTTTTTGATTCATAATAGTAATGCTCCGTAAGGTCACTGTACCGTAGAGCAATTTGAGGTTGACTTAGAAGGATTTCCATCGTCATCGTGAAAACTGAAGAGTATCACTCTGAATGTTATAGCAAAATGACAATGATAATGCGTAGGACTCTTGTTAACAGCTTGTGAACTTAATGGTGTTCAACAAGTGTTTGTCATGAAATGTGCCTAAATGAGATTTATTTATTGATCTCTTGGCTCTAGACTCTATTAGTGCGTTTTAGTTTTAGTACTCAGAGGCTGGAGCTGACTGCCACCCTTTCAATACCAACATAACTTGGAGTAAGAAAGTCATAGCAGTCTGTGTATCTTCCGGTGAAAAATGAGACAAGTCACTCATTAAGAGAAACTTGAATGGCTGGGAGGGGTTTGGCAGTGCATCACTAGGTCTAAGGATGTCTTTCTTCAATAACCTAGAAATTCATCTTTATTAAAATTGATACATAATATGACCCGGTTTCTTTCTTCCCTTCTGCCTAAAGTAGTAATGGAGGGCTTCTTTTCTTTAGACCCTTTAACCTTTAACATTTCCTGTTTTTTATTTTCAAAAAAAAAAAACAAAGACAAAACCAAAAAAGAATTATTCTTCAAACTCCAAAAACGCTCCAAACCCAGAGCACATCAAAAAAAAGAAAACAAACTTCCCTTCAATGCTTACCAAGACTTCATTACTATCACCATGTTGTAATTGTTCCGGTGATAGCTCATGTCTTAGTCGGCATTATTCCAGTTTCACATTCTTCTCCAATCATACCTAAAGACTGCTATTTCTAACTATGTATTGTCCTTGGGTAGATCCCGGTAGATCCCTCCGGTTCTGGTTGGATCGTAGGACTAATACCTAACCTTATCACCTTATGACTTTAGAATCGTCGTGAATTAAGATGTTGTTGGGTATAAGATTGTAACCATAAAACCATTGAAAAATTAATCAAAGTGTTTAATAGAATATCAAAACTTTTAACACTTTAAAAGTTTTATCTTTTGGAAAAACTCCCCCTTCACACGTGCGTCGATAAACGAAAGTGTTTTGCACATATAGGTAAGAGTATAAAGCACTTTGATTCTTCAGATCAATTATTATTTATTTAGATAACATTTTGATCACATTTCTCCCCTTAGTTTAAACACCAAATCACTTAGTTTTGAAATACCAAGTGATTAAAATTTGTCATGAAAATTCTATGGGGAGAAAAAGTGTTACATCATGAATTATGTGGAACTTTTTTATATTGCTTCCCCTCAATTTTACATATGTTTGACACCGAAAAAATGATACCAAGTTGTAAAATAAATATAAAATTAAGGGTGAGACAGTGTTGAACACATAATTTTAAAAGATTATGAAATGTCATTGAATAATTCTTGAAAAATTGTGCTCAGACACTAGGTCATCTTATAACAGATATTCTATTGAGTTGTCATTATTATTACGGAGTTGTTATTAAGAGACTTTTTATAATGTTTTGAATACATAAGAATTTACATGTGATGATGTATCCAAAAACATAAAACTTTGTTTTTCAAAAAACTTCCCCTCGAAAATAGAACAAATTGTAATATTGTCGTCTGTTAAAGCTTTGTGAGGGAAAGAGTGTTGAACACACAATTTTGAAATATTTTGAATTGTCATTGAGAAATTCTTGAAAAATTATGTTCAACTATTTGAAAAACACATGTTAGAAGACTTCTCTTTTAACTCTAAGGGTAAGTGCACTTATGCGTACACTTTCCTTTTTCTTGAGCTCAAAACTTTAAATGTCTTGTAAGAACAGCTCAAGACCGAGAAAATTGATTTTCTCGTTGTTAGGATAAGTTATCTTTTTAGATAAACTTTCCTTTATTTGAAGTTCGGGTTATGTACTGATTTGCACACAAGCTATTAAGAAAAATTAGAAATGGCATATTTTGAAATATTTGAACTCTTGCTTGAACTTCATTTACATATCCGTGACAATATTAATCATCATTTTTAGTTACGTAAATGTTATCGATTAAAAGAGACATGTCGAGAAGATTCTTTTTGGAATTTTTGAATTTTTTTTGATTTTGTATTTTCTTTTTGAAATTTTATATTTTTCTATTGGGTTTTATAGGTTTTGTATTTTTGTATTTTACTTTTCTCAAAAATATTACAAGTCGATGTTTGATGAAATATCAAGCAGATTCATTTGCCATAACCTCCAGTTCTGATGGAGTCAAACATCCTATACCAATTCGTCTGACAAGATACTAAACCATATCTTCAGGTAAGGCTTTAGTAAATATGTCAGCTAATTGGTATTCAGTTCTGACAAAGTACAATTCAATTATACCACTTTTAACCTGTTCCTTGATAAAGTAGTATCGAGTATGGATGTGCTTGGTACGAGAGTGATGCACGGGGTTGCATGGGATTGCTATGGCTGACTGAGAGTCGCAGTACAATGGTATTTTGTTGTAATTAAAGCCATAATCCTTAAGTTGTGTCCTCATCCACATTACTTGAGCACAACTTGTAGATAACGCCATGTACTCTGCTTCCGCTGATGAAATTGTAGTTCAGTCCTGCTTCTTTGACATCCAGCTGACTAACTTATCACCTAGGAACTATATTCCTCCAGACGTACTTTTACAAGTATTAATGCATCCGGCATGATCAGCATCTGAAAATGCGGTTAGTTCAAAGTCAGAATCCTTTGGATACTAGTGTCCCATATTTACGGTACCCTTTAAGTATCTAAAGATCATTTTAACCTCTTTGAGGTGCTTTTTTGTTGGTCTTGCTTGATAACGTGCACAATAACATACTGCTTGTACTAAGTCTGGTCTACTAGATGTCAGATACATGAGTGACCGGATTATACTATGGTAGTTTGTTTGGTCAAAGGGTTTTCCACTCAAGTCTGCATCCAGTTTAGGTTAATAGCCAATGGTGTACCAATGCTATCACATTTACCTATACCATGCTTTTTGAGTATTTCTAAAGCTTACTTGGCCTGTTGATAAAGATACCTCGTGGGGATTGGTTGATCTGAAGTCCTAAAAAGAATTTCATTTCCCCCATTAAGGACATCTCAAATCTACTGTGCATTAATTTTTCAAATTTTTTAGAAAATTTTAGGTTTATAGACCTGAAAATGATGTCATCGACGTAAATTTGCACAAGTAGAATGTCCTCCCTGTATCTTATCATAAATAGAGTAGGGTCTATAGTACCTTTAGTAAAACCTTTGGACATCAAGAAATTTAAGAGTTCATCATACTGGGCTCTTGGAGCTTGCTTCAATCCATATAGAGCTTTCCCTAGACGGTAAACTTTTTCTGGATGACCAGGATCAATGAACCCATCTGGTTGAGTAACATAAACCTCCTCCTTCAGTGGACCATTAAGAAATGTCGTTTTAATGTCCATCAGGTATATTGGAAAAGATTTGTGTGTTGCGTAGGCGACAAAAATCCGAACAGCTTCCAAGCGAGCAACTAGAGAAAAAGATTCCTCAAAATCAATACCCTCTTCTTGTGCATACCCCTTAGCTACAAGTCGTGCTTTATTGCGAATTACAGTTTGATCTTCATCCATTTTGTTCTTCTATAACCACTTTAGCTTTATGACTTTCTTGCCAAATGGTTTGTCGATGAGTTCCCAGACTTGTAGTCTGTTGAATTGATGAAGCTCATCATGCATTGCCTCAATCCATGCAGAATTATCCATTGCTTTCTTAATGTTTTTTGGTTCGGCAGTACTCATGGTGAGCGCGAACATACAAATTTTAGGATCTATTGCAAGTTGTAGTCCAGTTAGTACTAGGTTGGATGGATTTCTACAAACGTGTTCTAACGGGTGATCTTTAGTCCATCGGTGTTCAGATTGATGACGTTGGTAGAATGTATGCATGTTTGAATTATCAACATTGTGAGAAGATGACTCTGCTTTGTGGAAAACTAGAAGGGGGGTTAAATAGTTTACCGCTTTTTAATTTAAGGTTTTAAAGTGTTTGTAAAAATTCTAGATTCGACTTTATGTGAATTCGACACTTGCACAATATGAACAATATACTTATCTAAAAATTAATAGGATAGTATGGGAGAATAATGTAAGACAAGAGATAAGAATAAGAACAATCAAACCACAATGCGAGGATTTATAGTGGTTCGGCAACAAAGCACCTCTTCGCCCTACTCTACTCCTCGAGCACCTAACTCGATATTTTTCTTCACTATGTCAACAAGCTTCCTTATGGCAGATAAAACCTTACACAACTTTTGCTTATCTTGATTTCTGACACTAAGCTAGATGTCGAGTTCTAATCTTAGCTAAAACCAATCTACCATAACTACACAACTTTACTACACAACTTTGCTTCATGACTTGATCACGACTACACAACTTCTTCACACCTTAGTTTTCTTCACACCACTACATCACCAAGCCAATACTATAATCACACCTAACTAACACTACTAGGAAAGATCACCAAGATCCAACTATACTTATAATAATCACCTAGATCTAGCAACTACAAAACTTTACAAGATTTACAAATGATTTATAAGTTATGATATGGATGCAATAAGATTGCAACGACACACAAAGGTGTAATACTTCTTCACTTGATGATAGAAGTATTCTTCTCTTGTACTTCAGTAATTGAGCTTGGATCACTTAGAAACAAAGCTTTATGATTAAATGATCAGAGAATTTTAATGAGATGTGTGGGCTATTTTTAATCAGAAAGAATGAGTGCAAAAGGTGAGAAAATAGAAGGGAAAAGTCCAGTATTTATAGGACATTATGGAGGAGCGTCTACCTATGGGCGGTCCCTTTAAATAGGTGGGCGGTCCCCTTAAAGATAAGGGGGCCACCCGTGTATTTAAGGGGGCCGCCCTAGACTATGCGCTCCCCAGTTTGTCCTTTTGTGTAGAGGGGTTTTCTAGAACTTTCTAGCCGTTTTAGGTCCGAAAATTTGAATTTCAAAATGTTTATTTTGAATAAAACATTTCTTTTAATTGTAGAAAATGTTTTGTAATGTTTATAAAAATGTTTACAACATTTTATAAAAGTGAGAGGTTGAATAAAAATTTCCTTTGATCATAAAATGCATTAAGCATTTATTTATTCATACCTTTAAGTGATATAATTTTCGAAATGAAAATTTACTACTAATTACTTGTTTACGTTTAATTTTACATTGAACATTTTTATATTTTGTGATTATCAAAACGTAAAGATGTGAAAAATATTAATAATGTTTTTAGGCATTATTTCTATCAACAATCTCCCCCTTTTTGATGATTACAAAATTTAAACTCATTAAATATAAAATTATTTTTAAACAAGTATTTAGTGAGTTTTATGTCATTTCTCCCCCTTTTTGTAGAATCAAAAAGGCATCGTCGAGAATTGCTAGTAAAATCGACAGAATAAATGCTCCCCCTTGATGTGTGCTCCCCCTCGTTCGAGGGCACCAAGGAATTGAGCTATGGTTTCTTGGCTACAAAAACGAGTTAGAACAATACAAATATTTCTAACATGTAGCAAGAAGGAAGAAAAAATATGACAAGTACAAGCAAACATCAAATCAAAAGATACTTCATTCATTTAGGACAATGTGTGTGAACTACACACAAGCATACATAAAGAAAAACAAATATGCTTTAGAAGCATATTAATACATAAAAAAAATCCTAAATAGCCATAGAAGGATTTTTGACTTGCTTGCGACACAAAAGGGTTTGACGATTATTTGGAGGCATATTATGAGATTAGTTGGTCGGAGAGTTTGGAGCGGAGGCGGTTGTGGAAGGGTAATCTCTTTGAATTCTAGGTGGTGGATGAGGTCGAGTGAGGAGGAATTCAATCCAATTGATATCCTCACTTAAAGCAAGGAATTATTTTTGGGTGAAGATGCAACAAGGGCAATACCCAACATGGGTTTCAACTTGGTTGATGTTGAGGGTGTGTGGTAGGTTTGGAGAGTAAGGTGATGAGGGAATGTTGTTTTGTTGTTGTGAGAGATGCATGGCTAAGAGATTTGATAGGTCTTGTAGTTGATTAATGCCATCAACTAGGCTTTCTCTACTTGGAGATAGAGGTGGTATGTGTTGAGTTTGGTTGTCACTTTGAGGTAGAGCTTGAGTGTGAGTAACATGTGAATTGATGGGTAAGATGGGAAATGGAGGATGTAAGACAACTTGTGGTGATGTGGGAGTGTCCTTAATGTAATGATTTGGTAATGCTTGATTGGGGTGATTGTTTTCTTGAGATGTTTCATGATGAGGATTGAGTGGTTTTGGCATTGGTATAGGTGAATTTACATTGAACTCATTGGATGTGTTACAAGGGTTTAGTTTCTTCCTCCAAATAGGTTTCACACTCATTTTGGCTACCCTTGATGGTTTGGATGTGGGTTTGTTAGGAGATGTCATTGGTGAGGATGATTGTGATGATGATGGTTGAGTATGTATTTATAGTGGAGGAAAGGTTTAAATTAGGAAGAATGAACATTTAAATGATCAAATCCAAGAAATGTTTGTGAATTTAGGGAAACAGTAGCTAAGTCTAGAGGATATTAGGTCAAAGAGGGATGAAAAATACTGTTTTACCCGTGACAGCTAGGCCGGTCCCTTAATTAGGGGTCGGTCCCCTTAAAGATAAGGGGACCACCCTTTATGAGTTAAGGGGGCCGCCTGCTGCTATTTCCCAGTTTTCCCAAAAATTGATTTTTCTCAAAATTTTGTGTGAGGGTTTTTGTTTTGGTGGTTAATTTGCAGCAAATCCATCCTTTTATGGAAATTAAGATTTCTTTTTTAAGCACATAGCAATTAAGCATTCAACATTCTACATATATATGACAAGTTGTAGGATAAAACTATTTCACATAATTTTGGCATATAATCATATATGAATTGAAGACCAAAAGAATGAAGAGCATATAAAATAGTAACTAGATATAATGTATAAATAATTTTTCTTGATAAGAGGTTTAAATTAAAAACGAACCAAACTTTTGTGCAAATACTAGTGTGTGCCTAAGTGCGACAAATGTGGAGTAGCGATTATTTCGACACTAAGACATGTAAAACCTAAAAAATAATCCAAATGCTCCTTGATTTAATTTTGCTCAACCAAGATTGTCGAAAATATATATTATATTATATACTTTTGACAACAAGTAAGAGAACATTATGCATATGTGAAAAATGTTTTTAGCATATCTCAACAATATATGAAAATTGATTTTTATGTGCTCCTAGTTGTGAGAAAGACTTTTTAGAAAATAATAGATTAGGACTATTGTATATATGTATAATGAGATATGCATTTAGATAGAAGAATTTGTAAAAGTTTGCTTAAAGACTTTTCCCAATCTTGTGTTTTTGTGTAAAATAGAAACCTAGACACAGAGAAAAAAAAATATTTTTGTCAGTCAGGTGGGTGGTCCCCTTAAAGTCTGGCCGGTCCCCTTAAAATTAAGGGTGCCTCCCTTTATGAATTAAGGGGGCCGCCACCTGTTGAGAAAATTTTTCTTAGATTTTGACAAACAATTCTTTGATGATTATCATTTCTTTATTACGCCGAAAACTTAATCAATTTGTTCCATCATTCCTAGACCTATACGTAAGTAGTTAAATGGCTCACGTTTAAGTAGTTTAGTTAGAATATCGGATATGTTGTCTTCCGATGAGACCTTTTCTATAGAGATATTCCCTTTTTGAATATTATCGCGAAGAAAGTGATGGTGAATCTCAATGTATTTTGTTTGTGAGTGTTGAACGGGATTCTTACTTAAGTCTATAGCCCCTTTGTTATTATACATTATTAGAATGTCGTCTAACCTAACGCCATATTCTACGAGAGCTTGTTTCATCCATAAGGATTGTTGACATGCCTTTCCTGTAACACCCCCATTTTGGTAATATAGCAGCGGAAGCTAATCTGGGGTATTACTTCATGAATCACAAACACAATCATAGAAAATGACTCAAAAGAGTCGTTTTTAAAAGATACATTATCATTCATTTAAAATCAGAGTTTTACAAAGGCAGGTCCCAAAATCTAGAAACATAAAATGTGAATGATAACAAGTTGTAGCCATCTTCAAGTCCATGCCACTCCATGCCATAAGTTGCTCAATTACCTGAGATAAACATGCATAAAAAGGGTCAACACAAAGGTTGAGTGAAATTCATAGGTTTGAAATGTAATAGTTGAATACCAGTTATAGTGTAATAATTGCATGAGCACAATTATCATGGAAAATAGTATGGAAAACAATATTATCATGGAGATCAGTATTATTATGGAGAATAATATTATCATGGAAAACAGTTGAATGCAAGTTATCATAATGGTTATAATTGCAACAAATACAATTATTATGGAAAATAGGGTAACATTATTATTGCAGCTAAGCTCATGACACCAATACATTAACAGGGAAGATCACCGTAGTGATATTGGTTAGGGACAGATGTCCCTCCACTTTCAACATCGTAATTGATTAATGTTCCATGATTAAAGAGGGTCTTTTTGGCATAAAGTGACTTAGATCACAAGCATAATATGATCCATATATTTAGAAAACACTTGAAATAATAGTTTAAAGGCTTGTACCCCTCACGGGTTTTATAAAAACATTAAATGAAATTAAAGTTAGGCTATGAACTTAGCTTGATAGGTAGTTGTAATAAATAATCCCAAAATGAAACTGATGACCTATCAAAATCTTAACAGGGAAGTTTTAAATAACAAAATGAAGTAATAGCCACGTCACCAACCTAAGTAAATTATGTCAAGTCTTAGGAAGATTATACTCTAGAACTTTGATTTTTAATAGTTTAATATTGTTATGAGTTTGATTGGAGAGTTTGGAATTATTGTATCACCGTTCGGGCCATCATAATTCAGAAGTCATTCAGTAAACGTTTGAGGAGCACGGGCAACTTTAAATCAAAAACCCAACAACCAGTCAGAACGTAATACCAAGATGACACCCCTAATATGAAGGCTCCCTAAAATGCGGATACGTATAAAGATTCGGGACAGGATTTTTAAAAAGCACATCGATATGAATTTTATAATATTTTATAACATAAACGGCTTATTAAAGCGTTTTATCATAACAGTAAATGATAAGCACAGTCAGCGTTACTTAAAGTTATTTTTAAGTAAGGTTTGAACACATTTCTATACTTTTTCCAAAAAGTTACATTTTGAGACCATTAAAATGAAAAATGGCAACATATACTCCTTGGGGTTTATCACTTTTCCAAGTTGGTCCTTCTAGTTTAAAAGAAGTACAAAGTAAACCCTGTACTTCTTGACCGTGACATAAAAGACCCCTATAGTTATAACTTTAATAAAATGACATTTTCAGTCCCTTTAGTTATAAGTTTCAGAAAGTTACGATATATACCCCTTGCATGAAATACTTTTGCAAAACAAGTCTAAAACGCCATGCAAGCTTATTTTAAGACTTCAAATGATATTTCCAGGTTATAGGTTATTAGTATAAGCTAAAATGAGAAGTTTTAACGTAACAAAAGTTCAAAATAACGATTCGTTAAGCCGAAAATCAAAACGGGTCGAATTAGGGTTTCTAAATGAAAACGCGTAGGTTTTTAATTCAAATTCCTTCAAGACTTGATAAAGTGGTTATAATAACATTAGTTTAACTTAATAGAATAGCTTATAATAACATTTAACCATTATAACGATTTGATTTAGGAAAAACACAAAATTAGGATTTCGGGTGCACGGTTTGGATCAAAAAGAGAAAACGCATAGTTTTTTGAGTTTTAAATCTTTAACAAGAGTATATTTAGGATCATATAAACATTATAAGAGTATAGGAGCAGGTATGAAGATCATAGAACCTGGGTTTGAGCTTTGAAGATCAACAATGGGAGGAAAAACGGGTTGAAATGGGATAAAGGCGTCTTCGTACGCCTAGGGTTTTCTCTTGGGTCTTCAAGCTTCAATCAATTCTCTTGATTAATATTCTGGGACTTATTAGAGCTTCTTGAGCCAATAAATAGATTGCTATATGGGTTATAGAAGAAGAAGAGGGGGATGAGTTAGATGAAAGGGTGTTTTGTCCCTATTTATAGTTGAAATTCACTTCGGAGGACAAGAAACTTAATGACCATGTTTAGGACAGGTGGGGTGATGTGGAGGAGCTAGGGACTGAGTTGGAGAGGCTAGGTAGTGAGTATGTAAGCTAGAAATCAAAGAGAAGGATGTGGATCATCCTTGTGGTGTCGCGGCTGAAGTAATAGGAAGGAAGAAAAAGAGATTGTGGCCAATTTTTGTGGACCAAGACTCAAAGGAGTGCTTGTAAGCACTTAGGAAGGAAAGTAGGAGCATCATTGAGGTGCTTGGATTACATGGTTAATGTTTAAAATGGGTCATTTGGAGGGAAATTAGGTGCGGGTTCATTTGAAGTAGGTTAGGGTACGGTTTGAGTTTTTATGCTTAGATTTTGTGTACATTTGACTTGTAATGATAGATGTTTAAAGGTGTTTATAAGACTTGTCTAAAAGTTACTTATACAAAAATGTTAAAGTTGTTTCGGGTTAAAGATGGTTGTGAAAAAAGGTAAACGGTCATGGTTTGAAAGTTAGGATTCGATAAGGTTTTCTATTTTTAATTCTTGTACAATTGTTGTAAAAATGGTGAAATGAATATGTAATTGATTTGTAAAGTTGTAAATTGTGTATTTACAACTTATATTGAGTAATGGATTGGTTTTATAATGGAGTAGAAAAACTAAGAAATGGGGGTTAGGTTTTAGTATTAGCTCGGGTGTAGGGTTTCTAGGTTTCATTTCATGAAATCTATGAAAATGAGAATAATATATGAATGTGAATAAAAAAAAATTGAGTGCATGACTTTCTTAGTAACTTGTACTTAATGGATTTACAATTTTCCTTAGGAAAACAGATGTAAAACGGCTATTTTAAAAATAGATGCAATAATGAGACTTGTACAATATGCTTAAAGGACTTTGTACCATATTTTTGGAGGGATACATATTCCCAAATGAGATGTTATATTACATGTTACAAGTGCTTTGATTGATTTATACATTTCATCTTGATGTCTACTTACCTAACCCGAAATTAGGTTTGGCATAAACATTTAACGGTTTATGTTCTTTGATATAATGTCGAGAAATCTACGTAAATTAAAATTACTTAGTGATAAAATAGATATTAGGTCATTGAACTGACTTGTTATGATGGTGTTGCTTGACCATCATAAGATTGTCATATTGTTAAATGCGTGAGCTTGTAACTTTAGTTATGCAAGTTACGTTGCATAATAAGAGATTAAAGCAAAAATTTCCCCGTGAAAAAGTTATATATTATATAACAGAGAGATATTACATTGGTGAAAATTTTGGGTTGTTATAGAGCAAGTGCATTAAACTTTCTTCTTGATATAAACTTTGTCAAAATATGTTCAAACAAATACCTATAACATCCTTGAAATTCCTTGAAACACCTCTAGGAATCAAGCATTAAACTTCTAGGCTTGGATTTGAATAAATAAAAATTCGGTTTGTTATTAGAGAGCTTGATTTTTGGTGAAGATGATGATGGTGTAGAAGATGAAGGTGTTGGATCAATTTTTGTTAATTCCTGGAGTTTCTTAGTTTCTGAGTATACAAGAGTAGACTGAATCCTAGGGGATGGTGTATGCCTAATCTCCTCTACATGCTTCCCTTTCTCCCTTCGTTTCAAATTATAATCATCTTCTACTAATTCTTCCACACTCTTCAATAAACGTTCACATATTGTGAAAATACATCAATTTTCTGCATAATCAACATGGATATTGTTTGACTAAAAACAATATAGCTTCTGCAATATCTGCCACGATGGTTTGATCAAACCAGTAACACCTGTGTCAACATCATGAAACATCTTGCACAGGTGTCTACCAACAGTTTTAGAATACTCAGTTGTCTTAAAGTAGGATTTGATCTAATTCCAGAATTGAAAACCAAGATTGTTGATGTAAAATGAACCATAATAGAGAACTTTGAGGAGCAGGGACAAAGAGATCATGATACTTCTCAGTACTTGAAGGTAATTGAAAGATTTGTCCTGAAGTCATTCAAGAAGTCAGAGTGATCCTTTTCTGTCTAGCATAAACTTGAGCTTGTACTTTGATCCATCTTCTTGCAAAGTTTGCTAGAATTGCCCTAAATATATCCATGGCACTGATGAAGAAGCAGCAATGTTGAATCTGATTGGATGATTTTGATGGATATTTGCCAGGATTCTACTCTCATCTGGACACAACAGATTCTCAAGATCAACCTTCTTGTTAGCATCCATAAGATCATATCTTTTGTTTGGTGGACATAATTCATCTTGATGAACAATAGTTGGTCTTTGCGATTGTGCCATGATGATTATTGAATGAGTGAAGATAAGATGTTAGATGACAAACAATTTACTTGACATTTTTGTCTCTTTCCGCTCTGTCTATTTTATATGTTCTGGCAATTCATTTTGAACATATCTTTGATCAGTTTCTTTCTCATGTGTTCATTATTGCTTTTTCTAGCACATGCCATACGCTTTATTCGTATTTTTCTTTTGATTTATCTTTTTTGTATTCTAGCAATTCTTTTTCGAACACTACTTTGATTTGCTTTTTCGCGTAGGGTTTTTTTTCACTCTCATTCTGTTTAAAATCTCACCAAAATTCTTGTGAAATGATACTCATTCAGATGTTGAAGATAACTCCTCTGATATTAAATAAGACTCAATTTTGAAATGCAAGAGAATATCATTCATATTCTTAAAAACATTTTTGTGAAAGAGTGCCATTTTTGACACAATACAAAAATTTGAGAACTTTTTCAAAAACATTTGTGCAAAAGCAATTGTTTTTGATAACATAGAATCAGTCAAACTCAATTCATCAACTGAATGGTCACTAAGTCACTCACTCCTTATTCTGTTCATTGCAGAAAACGGCCGACACCGGACATGACTTAGACGAGTTAAACAATTAAGAATTGAATTATCAGACTCTAGGTATTTTTGAAATTCCCTGATGTTGAATATTTTACTGTGTAGATAGAAACATATCCAATACAACAACTTAATAGATTGTCCCACTTAAGTCACTAACTCCTCATTTTGTCCAGTTGCATAAACGGCAAAAACGAACATGACTTAACGACTTAAAACAATTATGAAATGACACATTTGTCATAAAGTATAAAATATACAATCAAAACTGAGCAATTGTGTTCACGTTTGAATTTTAAACTACACATAAAACAGATCGTTGTTTACAAGACATTCGAGCTTCAGACAACACATTCAGACGAGTATTATTAACACACTCTTATACTAATAAGCCCCTTCCCAAAAATTGTATGCAAGTAGCAACAAATTCAACACTTTTGACTTTTTCAGATTTGACTACCGAGTTTGACTTTTCCAACGTTGACTACCGAGTTTGACTTAGAAAGCATTGACTTCCGAGTTTGACTCTTTCGAGTTTGACCGCTTCAAATCAAACTCATCAAAAATGGATTTGTCTTGTCAGTTTTTTCTTAAATACCTCAATCCTTTTAGTCCTTTTAAACTCACTTTAGCCATTTTATACACGTTTTAACAAATTCGGAGTCCTTTCGATTTGCTTTCGTGTCGTGTTTTGCCATTTTTTGGATGTGCACCATTACTAATTTTAATTAACTACTTCACAAACGTTAATCTACGCATAAACAGACCTAAATCTATCATCAATTACTAAAAACCCTAAACTCGGTACCCTAATTTTTACTGAGTTTTATCTAGACACTAAGAACATCATAAAAGCCATTTCCAAAACTGTATAACCTGAAGTCACTTACTTTGAAACAAGAGAAAGTAATAATCGTTGTCATCGGTAACTCATAAGATCAAAATCTTGATTTTTCTATGATTTATCGGTTTGAAATTTTTCGGAATATAAAAAATAAGAAAATGAAATATAAAACCCTTTTTATACCATCCGAATTTCAAGATTTAGAATTTAACAATTTCAGTCCCTGAACTTCATCTTTCCGAGTTCTAGTTTGAAAAATGTCATATTTGACCCTTATAGTTTTTGTTACCGAATTTTGTTGCCAAAATTTTCAAACCCCTCCCCCCCCACCCCCTTTAAGCATATGATCCTTTTGCACAATTAGACCTTGAATGATATTTTCTCCTTTTTAAAGTCTAGATTTTCTCAATAATGAAAAAATCCCCCTCGAAGTATACCCATTTTATAAAAACTCTTAAGAATTCGAGAGATCACTGTTTTAATTTGATTTTGAAAGCACTTGTGAATTTAAAATTCAAGTAATCAACGTGAATGAAAATTACAAAAACACATGTTTTGACAAGAATAACTCCCCCTCAGATCATGATCCAGTTTGAACACATGAAAGTATGTTAGATGAAAATATCAAATCATGAAGCTGATTAAGATGAAAGACATTTAATTTTGTTTTAAATTTATGTTATTGTTTTTCCTTTTTTTATTTTGTGTATTTGATTTTCTATTTTTGAAAAACATGAAATACAATTTGTTTTGGATTTTTTTAATTTTTCAGTTTTTGTTTGGATTTTGAAAGATTTATTTACAAGTTTTGATGTATGAATCATTTATATCAAGAAAGTAACTTTGTCATACTTCCAACTGGAGTTGGGAGTCAAACATCTCCAAACCAATAGGCGTATGAACTAATACAACAAAGCTTCTTTAAGAAGACTTTATTAAAATAGGTCCGCAATTTGTATTTCGTATTCCAACAAATTTAAATTTTACCATACCCTTTTCCAATTTTGTGACTTTAATAAAATTATACTGATTTCTATGTGTTTTGTACACGAATGCTAAACCGGTTCAGAATAGCGATATGCGCTCTTTTAATCGAAAATACATCGTATTATGTTAAACATGTATCAAGTCCATAATTGTGTACGCATCCAATACTTGTCACTAACCATACAAACAGACACATTCAACTTCAGTATATGGACATCACATTATAATCTTTGCTTTTCGAAACTCTAACTCACAAGCTTTTCACCTAGAAATTAGATGCCTCCTGAAGTGTTTTTTTTACAGTCGTCTTTACATCTTGCATGGTCTGCATTTGAATATGAAATTAGTTTAAACCCAGAATCCTTTGGATACCATAATCCCATGTTATAAAACTGACGTAGGTACCAAAAGATCCGTTTAACCTCTTTGAGGTGTTTGACCATAGGACGTGCTTGACAACAAGCACAAACAAAGGTGGCAAAAGCAATATCAGGCCGACTGGCTGTTAGATACATGATCCCTCCAATCATTCAACGATAAGTCATTTGATCAGTTGAAGTGCCTTATAAATCAGCATCCAGTCTCTCAGTGTCCATAGGTGTGCTCATGTAGACACATTCATCCATACCATGTTTCTTTAAAAGCTCAATAGCATATTGTGACTGACTTATGAATATGCCACGGGGTGATTGATGAACTTGAAGTCCTAGAAAAAACTTTAGTTCACCCATCATTGACATTTCAAAATTATTTTTCATAAGATTTGCAAATTGTTTTGAAAAATCTGGATTTGTAGACCTAAAAAATAATGTCATTGACATATACTTGAACAAGTAATATGTCTCCCCCATGATGTCGTATAAACAAAGTTGGGTCAACAATACCTTTAGTAAAATGGTGTTCAAGTAGGAATGAAGACAGTTTGTCATACCATGCTTGAGGAGCTTGTTTGAGACCATATAGTGCTTTCTTCAACCTGTAGACATGATCTAGAAAGTTTGGATTGACAAATCCATCACGTTGGCTAACATAAACCTCCTCTTTCAATGGCCCATTGAGAAATGCAGTCTTAACATCCATTTGAAAGATAGTGATGTTTCTATGTGCAACAAAAGCAATGAATATTTGGACGGCTTCAAGACGAGCAACTAGAGTAAATGATTCCTCAAAATCAATGCCTTCTTCCCGCTTCTAACCCTTTACAACAAGACAAGATTTGTTTCGAATAACAATATTTTCTGCATCAATTTTATTCTTCCATAGCCATTTGACAGCAATTAATATTTTTGCCCATCTGGTCTAAAAACTAATCCCATACATCTAGTCATTCAAATCGATGACAACTGCCATCTTGCATTGATTCTATTCACAGACTGGATCAGACAAGCTTCATTGATAATCTTTTTCAATGTGTGCTATGACGGATAAAGCATACATACATACTCAAGATCAGTTTGAAGAAAGATGTCGCGTCCATTATATTTTTTGGTGGGTCACTAATTACTTGTTCCAAAGGATGAGCTTTTGTCCAAATGTGTGTTGAAGGTTGTACTTGGTGGAACTCATGCATATTTGATGTTCTAGATTTTGTTGATGACTCGGCTTCAGAAAAGTTTAGAGCATCATACGGAGTTAACAACGTATTGCCATCAAGTTCGGGTGAGTCTTCTTGATAGAATTCATCAGCCACAGTCAAAGAGATTAGAGAATTTTGTTCTTCAGATGTATTTACAATGGGAGGAGCTTTGTGTGCTTCAATATCAATATGAAATGTCTAAGACGAGTCTTTTCTTGATTATGAACCTGTTGTGCATCGAATTGATAGGCCATATCGAAGACTTCTACTCAAAGGTATTCGACATACAATGTCTGAACAAATTATCCAAAATCTTCATTTGGACAGAGTAATTCCATGTTTCTTTCTCCTTTGCTGATGAAATCATCATCAATAAATCGATTGTAAAACGGGTTTCTAAACTTCTGTCCAGAAGCATAGATGTAGCTCATCAAACTTGACATGGAGGTTTTCATAATCTTTTGGTACTATAATTTATAAATTTCGAAAACCCTATGGATGTTTTTCGAATATCCAGATAAAAGATACCAATGACTCTATTGGTTCATCTTTCCAAGATCATCCCGATCATTTATTGGATAACAAAAATGAATCTAAACACATGAAAATACTCAACATTTGGTATTCTGCTACGAAGAAGTTTGTATGGAGTTTTGTTGTGCCTTGTATGAATTATTGATCGATTTTGGGTAAAGCAAGCAGTAGAAACAGCCTCGGCCCAAAGAAATTTTGGTAATCGTGAAAAGATAAGCATTGTGCGTGCAGCCTCGACGAGAGTACGATTGTGTCGTTCAACAACACCATTTTGTTGAGGCGTTCGAGAAGTTGAAAATTGTTGCATAATGCCTAACTTTTCATAATAAGCTTTAAGAGTTGTATTTTTGAATTTAGTATCGTTGTCAGTTCGAATCTTGTGAATTTTGGCATCGTAATTCAACTGAACTTGAGAAAATAAATTCTTCTTATCGCATAGTTTTCATCTTTTGAATGAAAAAATATACCCATGTAAATTGTAACAACCCCTAAAATACGATTAGCCTCGGAAATAACAACATGTTGGTTTGGGGGGGGGGGCCCACTATGTTAGACTTTTTTTTCAATATACATGCACACGAGTCCCAGTAAACGTTCAAAGATACATTTATAAAACACAATTTATTTTATTTATGAGAGAAACATCAGAGTTACATAGGTCCCAATACCAACGTAGAAATTTAATTCTAAAAGTCATAACACGACTTAGTTTCTAAAACATTGTTTTAGTTTATGACACTACTTTACCGAGACACCGTCCTTGATGTCCGCGTTCCGTCCCATCCGAGCCATCAACAACAATTAACCTGAGATACATGCTTAAAAAGGTCAACAAAACATTGAGTGGATTCATAGAGTTTACAAATAACAATTAGAACGCATATTTGGTTCAACAAAACATATAACATTTCTCGTAAGACATGTTATAAAAATATTGATTTCCAACTAAATGAGCCCATGTATCGAAACTTAACACATTTATCCCTTAGGATAAATTAATGTCTGAGAAGTTACTGCTACTCACCTAATACTAACTACAAACATTGTCCATTACAAGTGCTCACAATTGATTCAAACCCCGGATAGGGTTGTCAAACCCAATAGATCTATTTAATGCATTAGCGTTCACCTGCAACTAAACAAAACTAACAGTCACACAGTAAAAGGCATATACTCAATAGTAAATGGAATCATATTTAGTATCAAAACATATTGCGTTCTCATTTTCATAAAACAGCATGTATCCCCCTCGCGGGTTTAAAAACATTTAAAATAGTTCAAAAGCGAAAACTATTAACACACCTATACGAAGACCCCCCGAAGATTAAATAACCGAAACAATCACGGACTACTCTACGACGAGCTCAACCGCGACCTATAATTTATGTCGTTCAATTATTATATCGCAAGATACGATCGGATAGTGCATGCATTGCAACTATCAAAATAATATAAGTATATATACACATGTGATGAGAAATCCGATTGCACGTCTTAGATCCTAAACTTCACATAATTGAGTTACGATCTTTCTTTTATTTATATTATAAGTCACTTAATCAAAAACTTTCTATTTTAGGAAACTTTCTATTTTAGAAAGTTACTATTTTCGGAAAGTTACCATTTTTAGTAGGTCTTGTCTTCTAATTATATTTATAATAATATTTAGTTATCCCATCGAACTTTTGACATTCAATTTGATTATCGTTCACTCGTATCGGTGTTATATCCGAATATTTCTAAAGTTTCTATTTTTAGAATCTTCTTCGCTCATAATAATTGTTAAGTCTAAAATATTATACTCTCTAATAATAGCGTTTTATTTTATGTTTTATAACAACCGACAAGTTTATAATTAACACTGTTGACTTCAAAGCAACGTTAGACTTTTTTTTGACTTTGACTTTTTAAAACATATATAATATTGAATCTTGGGCCCTCTCCAAACGCCAGTTATATTATATTTTCACGACCTCGGACTTCAAAAATGTTTTATGTAAAACGACGTTCCCTGGACAATTTTTTAGTTTTAGAGCAGAGACCCCGAAAACTCGGACAGAAAATGACCAAAATGCCCCTGCAAGATTTTGCAGTAACTATAACACTTTACAATAAAACTGCAGATATTTACCTGTGTTTTGACCCATTACTCCATTTTAAAACTAGCGAGCCTGCGCTACAAAGTAAAAACGTCATACACGCAACTTCGTGTTATCGCTTTAAGGCCAGAAATGGACTCGAAAGTGCTCAAAACGAACGTTTAAAATTTTTGTCAGCAACTACCATTACCCAATTGTGCAAAAATTTTCCATTTAAAATGTATATCCGTTATTATAGCTCAGTTTCTTCGTTATCAGGAGTTAGAATCTCCATTTAAGTCAAAACGATTGTCTAAAAGAAAGCCTTTATCATATTTTTGATCAAAAATTTAGATTTCATAAAATCCTCGACCCTCGGTTTTTCCGTGTCATAGTATTCCTGCCCAAAATATACCCATAACAAAACGCGCCAAAACTCACTTATGACCCAAAACTTCACTCACGGCGATCTATAATGGTCTAAAACTCGACATTAAACTCCACTCAATAAATTTATTAACAACAAATTAAACTAGACGACGCAAGATCTTATAGATTTCATCACATGCAACGAATTTAATCAAATCAAATGTGCGAAACAAACAAAAACAAAATATAAAAGAAGGCTCACAATGCAATCTGAGCTAATGGTCCGGACTCGATCAAGAATCTCTTGTTCCCTCCTTGTGTCAAGCCTCAGCTCAAATTAACCAAACCAACCAAATCAAACCCGAAACCAATAATCGAGTTAAACAAAAATCACTCACACGAACTTTGTGTGTGTGTCCTTGCTCTGATGCGGTTCAAACCATGGACCAACATCAAAAACTCTTAACTTTTTGAATTTAAAACTCCTACTATAATCATTCCCCACTAAGCTTCTACCCTCAATACTCAAATCCCTCTATTTTAATAAAAACACAGCATGCATAAACTCATAAAGCATGTTATTTTCTTCCATGGATGATCCTAAATATACCTTCTAAACAATATTGGATGATTAGAAAAACCAAAACACCAAAGGTGTTGGTGTTTGTGTTTCGTTCGAACCCAAAAGAAAAAGGGGAAGAGAAGAACAAGCTAAAACTTGATTCTTGATTAATCCAAACACTTTTGAGTGACCTCGAACTCTTAATGATTTATTTACTCCTTTCCTGCTCATGACATCACAACAATCATTTGCTTTCCCAGGAGATAACGAATCTCATAGTCAGTAATCACTGAGCAACACTAACCAAAAAAATTGCTCATGTTCAACTCCTTTTAATTAAGAATGTGTTGCAAACTCTTATGATCAGTGAACACCGTACACTAGGTTCCATACAGGTAGTGTATCCAAATCTTGAGAGCGAGCACTATTGCTCCAAGTTCTAAATCATGAGTCAACTTCAAGATCAAAGTTTCAGAACACAAGGCTCTAATACCACTTATTGATCCCAACTAGATCTTGCAAACCTTGTAAAAGGGTTAGTTGTATTGAATAGATTCAACACAACTATGCTAGAAACTTTGTTGATACTAAAGAGTATGCGAAATCTACTCTTTAATACTTAGAAGAATATGAATGTAATAGTAAACTGTGATGCAGTAGAATGAATGAACAATGAATATAACCAAAAAGCTTCAATATTATTATGATGAATAATACGAGTACTCTGTCTAGTAATGTTTACAACCTTAAAGCTATGAATGTGTCTATCATGATGTGTTTTCAACCAAAACCTAGGATCTCCTTTTATACACCAAGGAGTCCTTTACAAGATAACTACAAATCTTCTAAACTTCTATAAGATATCAACATATCTTCTAATTATATAGGATATACATAGAATCAGTCCATACATATCACAAAACACGCTTTTATCTCTTCAACAGTTGTAATCTTCATGCAGCAGTACAAAATCCTCCAGCAGTATTAAGTTTAGTACTAGAAGTACTAACTGTCTTCTGACAGTACTAACTGGTTAGTACCGTTAGTTATATCTTGAGCAGTATTAAGTATTGGCTTGGCAGGAGTAAGTGTGTAGACATTTAATTCCCAATAAAGCACATATAGTAATCACTCAAAGATGGCCTAGTAGCAAAAAGACTCGTGGCTATCACTTTAAAATGTGTGAGGTCTCAAGTTTAATTCTTGCTTGGTGCAAACAACCTTGAAGTGTCCACGTCAAC